>JAHWFP010092574.1:74887-91136 GCA_023313725.1 Lithobius niger | reverse complement strand
CAACCCCTCCCCTCCCCTTCTCTTTAACCCTCACCCCATTTTCTTTTCCCTGTCGGCTAATAACGGTCACAAGTCAATGGAATGGCCAGTAATGTCTGTCTGTCGGGTGTCCCTCCACGGTGGACGGTGTCCCTCCTTCCGAACCAGGAGGCACGAGTGACCACAATCTTGGCTAGTAATCGGTCCCACGTGTTTCTTTGGTCGTCTTCTTCGCTCTGTCTCTCTCGCTGACCGAAATGGAATCCAGTCAAGGGACAGGCCAAGTATAGTGGACCCCCACAAATGGGCGGTCAGCTGCCCCCTGCACTGATTGCGCGCGAGCCCCTGATAAATGCTCCAACTGAGCAGTCAGGAAAAGATCATCCCACTATTCTCCCCAAGTTATAGTCCTTTTCTTCAAACGCGGAAAGACACCATTCATTTGTTGGTTACACGTCTTTGCTGCACGTCCCGATATAGCATATGTTCAATCTATATAACTAAGATCGTAATATTTGTTTGTTTGTCTGTTTGTTTGTGTGTGTCGCCAGATCACCGAGATTCCCACAACTAATTCTATTCTATTGACGTCCGCAGGGGGAAATTGATTTGTCTGTATAAGTAATAATTTTAGCCGTCTTGTCAACAAAGATGCACAGTACTTATGACCTGTTGAATTTTTCCAGTCTTATAGTGGGAATTTCGATAATCTTAATTCGTTCTTTTGTTGGTGTGTCTTCCATTAGAATTGAATAAGTAATCATTCGGAAACGGAAAATCACTGTATTTTGATGCAAATGGGAAATCATAACAATGCTGTATAAGATCGGCCATATTAGGGGGTTGCCCTAGTTCACTACAAAGATGGAAATTAAACGTATAAACTGGTAAACTGAAAAGCCACATAAAAAAAACATCGTACGGGTTTTCATGAACAGCGCATTAATTTCAAAACGAGTACAGAGCTATGCAAAACATGTTACAACCAACGCAATTGCAGATCGGAAGGATAGGCTACAAATTGGAAGTTTTTCATTGTCGTCTGCGTGTCCACGTGCCTTAGTCGTGGTACCCCTCCCCACCTCTCTGCACCCACCTTAACTTTTAGATGGTCTCCCTACAGAGCAGCCAACGTCTGGCGTCATTTCGTCCAGCCGTAGCCAGTTTTCTAACCACACCTGCACAGCTGTTGTCCAGTGGACGAAACGCACTCCCCGTTGGCACCAATTATTGTCCATCATCACGTCCAGTGGCCAAATCGACCATTGCCCAAAGCCGGCCAGCACCTACTCGTATTCAGTTCCACATCGAGCGCGTGAGAGCGAGCGTTTAATTCAACCACCCCTCCCCCTTCAGAGGTTTGATCAGCATACAGCTAGTGGCACATGTGTTCCGTACTAGATACGCAATTTACACACAGCGTGTGTCTGGAAGCCTCCATATACCAGAAGAAAAACCTGTTGAATGTGATTGCACATTTTTATGTAATTTTTTTTCCGAAATAGTTAGACGTTAGCACGATAACTCTACTTGCTACCAAACGTTTAGGCCTACACTTTGTAAGTTGTGTATTGTTTAACCACAGTAACTTACACAACTAGTCCATCTTCGCAGCGGGCTTAGCTTTAGAATGGCTAGAGGACTCTGGTAAAGTTCCAAAGAGTCCAGGGTAGGGACAGACTGCGAAGTTCCTTTCGAAGGTACAGGGGGCACTACTTTTTCGGCCCTGCAGAGAGCGGAGGTTTCACGGACTAACTTTGTAAGTTGGTTTTAAAAATAATGCGGTTTAGATTAAAATATATACACATGGAGCACTCCGCATTACACGAGCAGAAAAGACACCTAATATTTCGGAGGGAAACACTTGTTTCCATTTTTAAAGGTAAAAAGGTAAAACACCAAGACACAACACCACAGAAACACTTCACCAAGGAGCCGCCATATTCCAATATGGCGGCTACACAATTCCACAATTCCAATACGGCGGCTCCCTGGTGAAGTGTTTCTGTGCCGTTGTGTCCTGGTGTTTTACTTTTTTACCTTTGAAAATGGAGACAAAAGTGTTTCTCTCTGAAATATTAGGTGCCTCTTCTACTCGTGTAATGCGTAGTGCTCCATGTATGTATATTTTGATCCACTGTTTAACACCCAGGGTTGCCTCTCCGCCGAATGTTTTCTAGAATGTTTTTTATAGAATGATGTTTTCTCCTTAAAACCGTTGGCGATGCAGAGGAACTAAACATTGAACCGTGAATGCTTTGAAAATGCGCTCGTGCTCATGTCTATTATGGAATGTATAATACTTCATCACAAAAGTGTTCCTATCTAATCTAAACAGTTGAAAAGGTCGTTGATTCTTTAAATGTCCTTTCTCTTTCAGTTGTAAAGTTGTATAGTGAGACTAAAAGTGTTTACCCTACTTAAGAATTAAACGCAACTTTCAGAGCTGTCCTGCATGTATACAGCACTCCCTATTCAACACAGGTGCTCTTCCCAGCATTGCACTAGCGATTACAAAGCAGCCTACGGACATTTTAACAATTTTAATTTAACTTTTCCGGTAACGAAAGCGAAGACAAAGATTTAAATCTGTGTAGTTTTGCTATTTTACCTTTAGAGAATTCCAAATGTAACGTACAGCGCCGTCGTTTATTAAAAACAACTATCAACACTCAAAACAATGACCTACTACCATAAGCTAGTTATTATGAGCTCGTCGCAACATGTTACAGAAGTCATGGTGCGGCTTGTATTAATTTCAATAAAAATAGCCAACTTTATTTTAAAAATCTCTTTGCAGTAAATGGCAATTCCGTGTAAAGCTACCCGTTTAGAGTAGGCTACTCTCTGCATTAAATGTGGATTTCTACGCGCAACGAGCGTTACTATTTTTCGCTAAGTCCCTTTAACAATGCTTTAGCATCATTACCATCCAGCCTCTCGCCCTACCCAAACCTACGGCAAGTGGACTGTGCCTTCCCACGTACGGTGCAAATTAATAAATACCAGTGTCTCACCTAGGGCGCTTTTGATATATTCAAACCCTTAACACTTACACAGAGTGAAGCACAAACGATCCCCCCCCCCCCCACTTCAGGAGCCAAGTTTGCAAATCTATCTTGCAATTCCATAGGGGTGCATATAGCATCGTCCATCTTTGTTGACAGGGGCCACACATTTTTGCCTACTGATCGACTGGATCTGCCATGCAGATGGTCGATGTTTGCAACAAGAACGAAAAGAAAGGGAGGGGAGGGGGGGGGGGAGCTGTCCAGACGCGCGAGAACCGTTTGTATTAGTCAAATGATGTGCTCTCTGTTTTATGGGATTTCCAGCCGGAAGTGTTATGACTGGGGGTAAAGGAGTCGGGGTTGGGTTGGGGGTGGAGGATGAAAATTGTGGCAACACCATCTAAGCACAAGCGTGTGTGTGCGTGTGTGTGTGTGTGTGTGTCGGTGGCGTCACTGATGAATGCCAAACTTTAGCATCCTCGTTATTATTGGCCGTCCGTTCGTTGCTTCTGTCGGCCGCTAGTGGTGCTGCTGGTTGCGTGTTCTCCCTGGCGCCTCGAGTGGCAAAACCGGCAAGCGACGGGCTGATTTCCCAAATGTCTGTACGTACGCAAGAGAGACAGAAAGAAAGGAGAGAGAGAAAAAAATGGCGTGAAGACGAGTATGCAGAGTAGAAGAAATGAAAATTGATACGCCCGAATTGATGGCCGAAATTCTCTCCCCGGTTTGCAAATCGTCCTGCTGCATTCACGAAGAGGACATTTGCATGAAGAACGACGGCGGCAACACGCGAGCCGGACGGAGGGTTGGGGGAAGGGGGAGTTGGGATTGGGGGGGGGGGGCAAAATGAGTGGTCCATCGGTTGTGGTGGTTAGGCAGTGGACTGAGGGACGTGAGCGGCCAGACAAACCGGGATGGGGAGATGGGACAGGAATCTGGGAGAACTATGGCAATACGTCGGAATACGAACGATGAACAAAAGGATCTCTCAACAGAAGAGAAACGTTACCATTCCTTGCTTATGCAATTTGAATGGTACAGTACGCCTTACGTAAGACTGCAACAGAGAGAGAGACAGAAAAGTTTCCCCAAGGCGGTTGTAAACCTTCTATCGTAATGACGTTGTTAAGTCTCGACAGGTATATCACGTGGAAATTCGCACATGAATTTTAGTACAAACATCATTTTCGAACTGCAAGGAATTTTTTATTTTGTCGGATACAGGCATATCTTCAGTATATTCAACCGCTACTTACAAGCTGTCTACACAGTAGTTGAAAATTTCTTAGGCTTTTTTTTAGCATATTAACCGATCGTTTTCAAAAAAGACGGATTTTCTTCGATTAGCCTAAAAGATGCCGAAAATATGGATGAATAGGAGTTGTGCATAGTCAGTTACCCAAGCTCTTTCTTGCTCAATCTCTCCTCACGTCGTAATCAAAATTAATTTGTGATTGTGTGGACGTTAAAAATGGAATGCTCCTGGTGACACTGAAGAACCTCAAGTTCATAAGCATAACATGATTTAATTTTCGCCATGTCTATTGCTGCTTTGTCACAGTTTTAAAAAAAAATGAAAACTCAGTTTAAAATGCCATTACAGCATACAAACGGACACACCATCCGACATCTTGGAAAGCAACAGACTGATTGAAGAACCAGGAACCAAGAATGTTCCTGGTTCTTCAATGTCACCAGGAACATTTCATTTTTAAATCTCCTCACGTTATTGAACAATGAACATAGTTGACATGTCTGGGGGTGGCTGGGGACAAAATGAGGAACACAAAGAGTCACCAGTCAGTCATGACGACCTATGACTTTTAATTTAACTACGGGTATATTGGATATAACCCATCAGCGAAGATCATAAGCAAGAAATGACGTAGCACAGTATATAAGCCACCTTTACGCACTTTCTGCTGATTTAAACGTGTGTTTAGTCAGAAACCTCTGCTTTGGTCCAGCTAGCATTCCTGTCACAGATGTGTTTGCTAGTTTTCTTTGTTTTTTTTGTCGGTGAGTCTACGATACCACATCGACGTTGCACCGATTGTCGTCTCATCTCGAATGATTCCTTGGTCATACTAGAACCCTATAGATCGTCGATTTCGAGAATTCACGCCTATGTCCTGCACTTAACACACTCCCACAATCCCAAACCACGTCAGCCTGGAAATTTGATGCATTTCCATTGAAGTTCCTTCTGGGAATAAGTCCCATAGTCCAATCCATCATTCATTTAAGTCATCGTGAAAGTCGTGAGTGCTACGATGAATTTTTTTTTTGCATGAAGAAAAAAAAAATGACCGACTTAAAAACGTCAATATTAGAATAAATTATACGGTTTAAAAGAAGCTTGAAACAAAAGAGCAACGGGAGTTGGTGTGTCAGTATTGGGTTACTCACAAGTCCGGCTTTAATTCCCTCATTTCAAACGGGCGTAAATGGATGACGTCAACTGCAATTGAGTTGACGGCGACACAAAACAAGAGCCTTTATTATTTTTTTTTCAAAGGGTTAGTTTTATTGTGTTAAATTTTTTTAATTTTACTGTTTTTCTTTTTTCGGGAGAAGTACTTAGGTCGTCAGTCCCTAAGCTGTTGTCCCCTAGCTTGGGAGTTTAGTCTAAAAATGTTCATTCAATTCGGTCCCAAGGTGAACATTATGCTGAACGCTTCACAGGAAGAGGGTGAAAAAAAAATGAGGGAGAGGTGTGGGGGGTAGGGGGACGTCGGGAGATGGGGAGAAATGGGAGGAAGACAGCATTAGTCAAATGTAGAAAGAAAAAGTAGAGATTCGTGTATGTCGCTAAGTTATGAGAGAGACAGAGAAAGACACACGCACACTTTTTTTTTTCCATTCGCCATTAAATGTATCATTATCTTTTACCGTTTGATGGTTTCCTTCGAGAGGTGTTGTGTTGGGTACCACTGCGTAAAAGAAAAATATATTTTAACGTGGGATTCGAGGGGAAAAAAAAGTAGTCGCAGAGTGTAACACACGGATTAAACTGAAATAGCTAGCACCACGTACAACCAGAACCACATTTTGGGTCCGGTCATCACATTTATTAGCATCGCTCTTAACCGTTCCTTCCAACCATTGCTGCACATATTATTCGAGGGTTAAGAGCGTGCTAACTAATTTCGTGAACAGAGTGACTTGAAAGACAGAAGATGGGCCTTTTACTTAGAGGCTTCCGAGAAAATGCGCAAATGGTTCAATAACTTTTCAAAAGGTGGATTCTTCAAACGACAATCGAAACACAAATTACGGGTAATGGGGAATAGGGCATTTCAGAAATTGGTGGTACTTAAGTTACCCGTTTCAAACACCGAGTCTCCTCTTTGAGATTAATTATTGGATGGTGGTAAGTTGGGCGTAATATTAATTATTAATTTGAATTACTAATTTTAATTACTACTCAAAAAAGGAAAATACAATGGATGTTTTTATCACTACACGCGATCATAGCTGTTACACCCAAAAAAAAGTAAACAACGGAGTGGGTGGGTATAAGAAACTGAATGTTGATACCCGGTACCACCACTTGAGATCGAGCTTATTGTGCGGAATTATCAAAATAATGACACACCTTGTGAATTAGTAAGAATTACAGAACTCAAATCCTAAAAAAAGTATAGGAAACACTACAGCACAACAGCGAAATTCATGCAGTAAAAATATTTGAGATCGGTTAGCCGGATTACCAGGGTCCCGGTTTCGTCATCTACACGTCCATAATAAAGGCTTTCGAATCCTACGAACAAAGTAAACAGTGAACAAAGGAACACTATTGTGTTTTCTGTGCTGTCGTGTCATTTTCGGTTATTTGCATATACTGATTTAATGTTCTTGCAGTTGATTTTTCAGCTGCAACGATTGCTGAAAAACTGACGCATGGGATCCCGGCAAAAATGGAAAGTCTACAAGTATAGTGATCTAAAATGAACGGAGCGGCCGGTTATAAGGGAAGCCATGCAGCCAGCAAAGGCGCAGGCAACCAAAACACGAACGTTCAATCTTTGCCACGTCAGCGGAGGCCGGGCGAGCATGATGAATGATGACTTCAGGAAAAAGGTTACGTTTTCAAACCTCATAACTTGACAATGCCGTCACTTGGAAAAAGTGCCTACATACAAAGACACTCTGGAATAGAAAACGACGCAACGTCGACCGACGCCCATATAGGCTCTCTACATACATATGGGCACGTATTAAAGCAAAAAAAGGGGAAAAGGGGGGGGGGGAGAAAAAAAACGTAGTGCAAGAAGGAAGTGGCTTGTGAGAGTGAGATTCGCATGGACAAGAAAAGAAAATTCCACGAGCCAATATGGCAAGAATGAAAAACGCTTTCTAGCGAAGAAGCTAGCAAGTCATAAATCTGCATAAAAAGTCGTCCGTGGAGGCTTCAACACATCGCCGTCCCTTCTCCCCTCATCAAATTCCCCACCCTTTCGAGGTCCAGTATAGCAGAGGCAGTGTAGAGGGGAGAGAAATTTGACTTTCGCGCGTGCCAGAGTGGTTGTAAACCGACGAACAAGACCGCAGGAGAGAAGTCATTCTGAAAACGGATGCCTATATGAGAATGCGAAAATGATACGAAGGACCTGAGAGTTATAAGTCACTGTTGCATTTACCCACGAGTGCGGTGTTACTGAAGTATGGGAGGGGGTGGGGGGAATTGAAACTTTATGGCGTATCGACAGCTAGGTCCTTAGCACCAACCTCAGTCACAGTGCAGTGGTCCGAGAAGTGAAATTTGATTCCGGTTTGAATATCACCTCACTGCTGTAAATCACTGTTGCATTTGCTCTCCGAATGCGTTGTTTTTGTAGTGAGATGTGATCCGGAATCGGATCTCATCTTACTGTTATAAGTCACTGTTGCATTTTACTCCCTGAGCCAATGCAACAGTGAGGTCCCATCGCACTGTAATGCTGTTGCTTTTACTCACTGCGTGTAGTGATTTTTGGTGAGGTGGATCCACCTTTACCAATGACACAGAATGAGGAAAATCATGCACCGATGCCTGACAGCGACCAAGGGGTACATTTCCGTAGCTAGTAGGATTGGCTGCTTATACAAACTATAATAACGTATGAAAAATTGTGGTATCTGGAATAATTCGAGAGTAGGTTACCTCAAATCGTCAGTTGTCATGCGTTTTGTTAGACAAGATCGCGTTCGGATGACTCTCGCAAGCAAAACAGTTCTAAAAATGTGTGAATTGGTTGACGTAAATAATATGGTTCAACAACGTATCACCAGAAGGACGTTTTCCCAACATGGTGCCTACTGAAGGACCCGACTGTTGCTCACTAGAAATAATAGGAGACTTGAAGGTTTGTCGCGCTCCCGTCGAAGTCATGGTGCCAATAATGGAGGCTGTTGTTAACAGTTCAAGCAGTGAACCGACCACGACAGTTATACACTCCATCTTGCACGGGAGTATTGCTTGCGATTCAGGAGAGTATTTCTTACAATTTTAGCAAGGACGCGAAACTCTTCTGTCTATCCACGAAATCGTCTTCGAATCTACGAATTCTGTGCTGTCTAGAGACCTGTCCTCATGTGCTTCAAAAGTAAAGGTCGATTCCTAGTAGGCCCAGCCTATCTTTGTTAACTACTACAGCCAATCACAACTAATAGTGGTAAAATCATGAAGTATCCAGAAAAATATATGGCGATGTAATTTAGTCGACCAAAATTTTTGGACGGCTCGTAAAACAACAATTGCGGACCACCATAAGCAATTGTTTCATCGCAGACCAACAACATCAAACGTGACTCAACGTAACAACAACATCAAACGAAAAAAAATCATCACTGACCGTCCTCACGTATCTTGGCTAATTGTTCATCAAATTTCGATTTAAAATAAATTCGAAATTAAAAAAAAAAACATTAAAAAAATTCGAAAGGGCTGTACTGTAACCCTATAACTCTAAGGTCTCGTACCTATGACTGCAGTTATTTTCCATGTGGTATTTAATATAATATCTTAAACACTTCCGATACATAACGTTCTTCACCTTCATTTGACCTTAAAGGCGCCTGTTCACCATTTCGATAGCGTTGGCCGAATTCTAAACACAGCACCCACGTTCCAGGTTCTCCGTCACCCAATAGGCTGATGTGGGTCACGTGATATCGTTTTAGTTATGAAAAAACGCGGCGCTGCTGCGAATAGTGTTGTTCCATTTTTAAATACCGCTATTTTCTTCATATTGCTCGAAAATTCTACGGTGTTACATCTAGGAGATGAAAAGGTGAAAAGGCGCCTTTAACGACTATAAATCGTACACGTCGCAGCATTGTTTAGTAGCAACAAATCTATATATTTCAATCCTATATAAAAGCACTTCATTTAATATTCGTCATAAGAGTGGTGGTGATCACATAAAAAATAGAAAACGAATTTGAAAATATCACTTTCGCTTAGAACTACAGTTTATTATCATTATTAGGATTATAATTATTATCACATTTCGTTAAAATTCTCTTTCAACTACGCCGCTCCCACAACAAAGCTAGGGCGCTTCAATCTGTTAATGAGAGCCGGCTTTTACTGCGGCACAGATTGAGTCACGCGATCACGACAAAATGGCTGCCATCCCATCCGTCCGTCCCTCGACCCGAGCGTCACGGGGCATCCGGGAGTCGAGAGTATTTAGAAAAATGCTCTCACGCTTACAGGCAGTGCAGAAAACGAAAACGAAACCGGACATAGTAGCCAAAACCTTGTACTATAAATGGCGAAAACGGCTACGTGTGCGCTTAACACGTATTAAAATATGGAAATCGGCAGGAAACAAAAATAAATAAATACAAACAATAATTGGGAAGATGGAATGAATAAAATAATAATAACAATAATACAATAAAAAAAAATAAGCCAGACTTGGCGTCCCCATGTTAGGCGGGCAACCAAACCACGGCATGTAATGGCGCTCGCTAAAATGGTCATTACAATGGCACCGGCCAGACCGGCCTGTCAACTGCTTGACGACTGCCGACTCCTTAATGAAAGGGTTGCAAATGACAGCACAAATTCCTGTGACGACGACATTACTTGCCGTGCGTGTCATGGGAAGTTGCGTGCATGCCGACTGTATAGGTAGCCATGTAACTTGCTCATTTCGCTTTCGCTATAATTTACATTTTTATACATCGCGTAAGACGAGTGGTACGTATCCTGTTTGCTGTATAAATCATCAACCCCTCCCCCAACCCCTCCTCCCACCTCCCCTCCTTTTCCGTGTCAAGGAGTTAAGTTGTTTTTATTCTTCTATCATCACTAATAAAGATTCGTAGTTTTTTTTTTTGTGTTGTTGCAAGTAAGGTCAAAATACCGACACAAGTCTTACGCAAAAAAAGAATAAGAAAAAAAAGACCGTGTGTGAATACAATTTTTTATTGTTTAAATTACTGCATATTATTCTATTGTTGTGCCACTATGGGTGACGATGGTTATTCAACAGTCTTCTATAAATCGATTTGGAAATTGCTTAGGCTTTTACAACTGTGACATCACTCATCAGGCTGCGTCTACAACCTGTTGTTGAGGTGTCATGACGTACGCATTGTGCATCAATAACTTCCTTTCACTGAGTTTTTATTAAATATGCACATCCTAATTTCATCATAACAAATGGTTTTTTTTTTTTTTTTTTTTTTTAGTTTTGAAAGGGTTTTATTCTTCCATTATGTAACAGATCACTGTCATTAGGAATGCACCAAACAGGAATTCAAATACCTTACGTCCATAATTAAAATTTACGGTTACGTTCAGTTGAGACACTGGAGAAAAATTTTAAAAGTAACAATTTCCTTTGTTATCTTTTTTTTTTTAGTAATCCGTTATATTATTCTCAGTTTCTTAATGCAGTCGAGCCCCCATTGAAAAAACTAAAAATCCTATGTTTAGAATAACCTCTTGGTCAAATTAACCCAATTATTAAGTCAAGTATAACCACCATTGGTTTGAAAATGTGGATAACTAGTTTCAACACGCACCCCAAACCCTCATTTCTTCCCCTCCGCTACGGCCGCCCGGGCCCGCCCCCCA
This sequence comes from Lithobius niger, assembly GCA_023313725.1. Lineage (NCBI taxonomy): Eukaryota > Metazoa > Arthropoda > Chilopoda > Lithobiomorpha > Lithobiidae > Lithobius > Lithobius niger. The sequence goes on along the minus strand of JAHWFP010092574.1, from coordinate 80,072 downwards.
GGAAAGAAACCACACGCACCGAAGAAATGTAACTGGGCAATCCTACCCTTTCTTTCGATTTATTTATTAGATTACTACTTTACAAAACCTGAAAGTTAGCACACGAGTATATCTCATAATGTCAGGGGTTCCAGGTTCACGCCATTCCACCATTCCAAAAATTTTCAGGAAGAGAAGGGCCCTGTGAAGCCTCATGTGCATGTCGATTGTGGCATGTAATAGATGCTTCCGATTGGAATTACCCAGCAAAATTGACACTTTCTCATTCCGGCGTCATGGCTACGGATACAGGAGCGTTTCAACCTCCAAACAGGCTGAGCGCCGCAGTGTCTGAAAAAGCTCCTCTGATCGGGATCAAGACAGAACCCTGAAAAAGGCGCTCCCAGATATGCCGGTCCCGACGGGTAGGGTGAGAAACTAGCAGGTGCAAAAAACGGGATCTCTTCTGGCAGAAGTTCGAAGACGGTTCTGTTGCGCGCAAGTCGTGGGAAAAGTTATCGTCAGTATTCCATAATTACCAGCACAGTAATACCCAAGAGCTATAGTTTTCTCCTCATCGTTTGTTTTCTCCAACAATGGGATCTATTCTAGCTGCAGAGTCGCTTCGTCCATCTGCACCAGCATTAGTTTGCTGGAGAAGGGGGGGGGGTGGTTGAGGTTTAATGGCGCGTCGACAGCTAGGTCATTAGGGCCAACCTCAGTCACAGTGCAGTGGGTCGGGTTGGCTCTGCGCCACATGTTGCAGAGATGTTACCCAAACCCGAAATCTAGATCTTATCCATGCATCTGTAGACTACCCACTGAAAAAATTTAAAAATTCCAGACAGGAGGACAGACTTATCGCCCAATTGACGCGCTTTGTTTCGCGGAAAATGGAAACGGCGATGAAGACCATCAAGATGGTGACAACAAGCAAGTAACTGGGTAAGTGCTGGCTACACCAATGACATACAGGAGGGTTAACCCCTCTCCCTTTAAAAACAAGCAATGAGTAGGGTTGGTGTGACCAATACCAAGTTACCTGGATGTAAAGGCTTAACGTTAGAAATTCGACGCGTCGTCCAGTTTAGCCACCGATTCTGCCACCAGTCGCGCTACTTACACCCCAAAAATGAACTGCTCTAGCATGCGGACTGAACTGTGAAAGGTACGTGTGACACGCGATACGCAGATTTTAAACTTAAAACACTGCATTGACATCAAATTATTAAAGTTTAACAACAATGGCTTCATGCTACGTACCTCTTTTTTCACTCGACGACAAAACAAAGCCTCCGAAATTTTAATTTCATGAATTTCAAGCAGAAGAACAACTAAGGTGCGTGTGTATTGTACTGTATGATACGCTACAGCGTTTTCAATTCTCAGTAAAAATGTGTTAAACAATCCTTTGACGTAGCAGTAAATCGTCCGAAGACTTCAATAATAGTCACCATTACCGTAAAATAATGTTCGTTTAGCGCTGCAACACCAGTAAATCTAATAATGAGAAGATATCACGTTTTTATGCATCCCGCTAACACTAATCAATCTACGATTGGGGTTTTTCGTTCCTCGTGCTTTCAGTTCAGCGCAACGCTTGGACGACGAGTCTATAGCATGCTACGTGAAACCGAGCGTTAAGTCTTTTAAATATAGGTAGTCTTGCCAATACGTAAACGGCTTAACACTTGCAGCTCTCCCCGGCAACTAGGTTCTTGTCCGGTGTCCGAAGTTAAGCAGCATCGGGCCCGATTAGTACTTGGATGGGTGACCGCCTGTTTTCGGCGACAGTCCGTTTAGCAGCCCGCAACTTATAAAAAAAAAAGAAGAAGAAAGAAAAACATCAGGTTCGCGGGCTAACGGAAATTTTTATGCTCGGACTGAGTCATCAAATATTAAACAAAATGACGCGTCTTCTTTCAGTGAAGGTCTCTTTGGCGAAGAGACAAAACACTTCCCATTTTAAAAAAAAATTATTGGCGCGCCCTTTCTCAATTCTAAAAATTTATTACTAACCTCATACACGCCAAAAAAAAATTCAGATTTACTTCTTCCTGCTTAACTAATCCCACTAATACCCACCAGGCGCGCCACCTACACGTCATATACCGCACCCAGAAGGCACCTTTCTCTTCCTCCGACACAACACCCCCACCCCACCACGTCCCCTCTTCTCCCAATCCATCCCCCTCTCCAATCCCAAATCATCCCCTCGGGCCACGGACGTCACGACTCAAAATAATTCATTACCAAACCACTCTCTCGCTCATTTGCATAATTCAGTGACAACAGAACGAACGCATTAAAAAATGAAAAGGCGATAGGACAAAAATGACAAGACGGAAAGGGAAAAAAAACGATGAGACAAAAAAAAAAGATGAGCGGAACTGAAGGCTGGTTGGAAAGCGAAATTATTGAACCTATGAATCTAAATCCTTTTGTAATGACCGTGTTCAGAACAATGAGCAAAAAGGATTGGCTAAAAAAAAAAGAGCTTTGTGATTAGAAAAGGGAGGAAGAGGGTGCTGTCGCGTGCATGTCATGGAGTGTTATCATTGGTATTCCATAAATTACTGGTAGTAATAGCACGAGTGCTAGCTTTTCTTATATCAATTTTCTTCTTCACAATTACATTCTGCACAAAGAACACAGAGCGCTTACGCGAGATGCTTTTAGCTGTTTACGAACAGAACTAGTGGTTTAGAATATCATATATGCTTAAAGAAGCTGGTGTGGTAGTTGCAACCGGGCGGGAAAAAAGGTCCCGGGGGGGGGGGGGGGGGCCGGGGGGAAAAGTCCTGAGGGGGAAAAATCTCCTGAGGAAAAAGATCTGTGGGAAAAGTCCGCAGAAAAGGTCAGCAGAAAAAAGCTCCGAGAAATAAAATGTCCGGGGATCTCTGGAGAAAATAAACTGCGCAATAGGCTACAAAGTTGTTGTTTTTTTCCTTGTTTTTTTTTTTTTTTTTGGTTTGGTTAGGACGGTTGCCTTGACTCGAATTTCACAAGGCAGGCAAAGGAGTTACACCATGAAGCGTATTTTTTCTGCATTTTTTCCCTTTCGGCTTTTTTCCCCTGACTTTCTTTTTATAGGGTAGGTTAGTTGCCTTGGCTCGATTCCATCAGACAGGAAAAGGAATTTCACCAGAAAACGTATTACTTCTGCAGCTTTTTGGTTTTTCCTTTGACTTTTTTCCTGGAACTCGGATTTTTATTTTCTGGACTTTTTTTCCGAACCTTTATTCACGGACCTTTTTATCTAGACCTTTTTCCTAGATTCGGCAATACCTAGCGGTAAAGGCCTATAGTATATCAAACCGAGTTTCGATAGGCCTTAACGTAAAGTTGGACGGAATGAAGTGTATAACACTGTGTTGGATAACATCGCAAGTGGTCAAATTACCCGTATAATCTGAATAATTAATTTGAGATAAATGTAGAAATCGAAAAGCATTGTGTCACCTCCGGAATATCGCGATCAAGTGCAATAATGGCAGTATCTCCGTCTCTAAAGTTTTGACAGCGACTCATTTCAGAGCCTGCAATCGCTTTATTCCACTTTTCATTCCAAGATGCCCATACCCGCAATTATTTCTCTTGGTTTTTACCTCATCGTCTTGAAACACTAAGTCGATTGTCACGACCTCCCGCTGTTTAATGTGGTGCAAAAATCCAGCCTAGGGCCAACAGAATGCAATTAAGAGTTAATTTGTAACGTAATCCGCCTGCCTTTCAATGCCTTAGGTAATCCTTTTAGCACTTCGTCAATGACATGCGTTCGCATTGGAGAGAACAAAAAACAAAAATAAAAAAGGAACACGAAAGAAAGAGGGAAAAAAAACTATACCTCTCATTGTCATAAATGAGCTGTGAAAAAAAAATCCAGTAAAAAATGATGCAGATGTAAAATATAATAGGAGGAACGAATTCTGATGCCTACCGTTAAGCACTGTTGTTACCAGGGTGACGAACTCTAGTTGTTAACCGAATCCCGTGAGTCTCTTAATCTTTTATATCTTTTGCTATGTATATGTGCACGTGTTAAATGCTGCCTATGGACGTTCCCTTTCGGCTGTGTCAGTATGGCTAAGCGGTAGGACCGCAGCCTTTGATTCCAAAGGTCGTGGGTTCGATTCCCCGCTCAGGCAGTCTGACGTATAAGTCCAAAAGGCAACGTCAATAGGTTTGCATCTGTGTTTATTTAGGTGTGGTAGTGAGCGTCACTTCTTTTAAGAATTTGATGACCGTCTCAAGATTTCGGAGTGGGATACATTTAAGGTATTCAGCAATCGAAGCGTATCATACGGCAGGCTGCCGACAACGAATGGCTGAGTTTTATTGTTAACCCTTTTGTGATTTACTTGAACCTACGACAGTTGTCTGTTTTCTACAACTAAAGTCTACGTATGTAGCCTTACGGATCAACACTCTCCAGAGTCGAGTCGAAAGTTATTAACGAGTTCGTCAAAAGTCCAACAGCAGAGTCATTTAAAATACACTCCCCTCCCACCGCGCCATCCATTTTTGGCTGGTCCATATACAGCAACCACAAAGTCCATAATACCACAAACTGACGTGCCTTTGGTTATGCTGCACATTACGACGACATCCTAGAACTTTAATAACGCAAACTCCGTCGGGACTTGAAGCTAGAACAAATGAGAAAATGAAAGGGGGGAAGGGATGGTCATTTCCTTTTAGGAAACTCACCCCTTTACCTTCCGCGGAATGACTGGTCAAGACAGCCACTGGACACGTGTGCGTGGCCGAATATCACCTGAGTGGCCAGAGGTCAGCTCCACTGAGGCGGCAGCTGTCACGTGCCATTGGCTCTGACGCCTTGCAGCGCGACGTCCACCACGACATTACGCATTCAATATTCATAGATTGTCAAGAACGCTTCTCTTCACGGACCCAAACTCGTGCCCAGCGAGGAGCAATATGGGAAATGGTCTATTCCACCCCCACCCCCTCAACACCACCCCCACTCACTCCCTCCCTCCCAATAACCCCTCGCCCACGAAACGCCACCACCGGACCGAGTGACAAGTGCTGACTCGGCCAGGATGGACACAAGATTTGTGCTGGTCAAAATTGGAGCCTTGGGGCGTCTTCTTGGAGATTCCACTTGAGGAAAAAGCACTATGGTGGACTAAAGGGAAGAAAGGGAAAATGAGGGAGGACCGGGGGGGGGGGGGGGGGGGGG
>JAHWFP010092574.1:33294-74787 GCA_023313725.1 Lithobius niger | reverse complement strand
CAAAAAGTCGAGTGCGTCATGAATTTTACAACGAAAAAGCCGGTTTCGTCGTTCGCTTCTTTCTGTAATACAACGATGGCAAGGTGAGGACATTGACGAAGACAGTAGAAGAATGGACGATTTCCAGATGGTCCTTGAAGCCAAGTCAGCGAGTCTCCTCATCTCTGATCTATACATTTATTGCTGACCACATTTCGTCCTTTTTTCTTTGAACAACGGGGGAAGGGCGTTGGGGGGGAGAAAGGGCATTAAATTCGAGGAATGTCATCGCGATGTCTAAATCAGATCGGACGGAAGTCATTTTCAGAGACATAATATATACATTACACAATATTAGCAAGACAGAAACAAGAGAGTGTGTCGTCGAAAAATATAGTTTGTCGACATTATGTTTGCAGGACACTGACTGTGTGACGCCAAGTTTCCTTGCACTGCGAGTGCAAAAACATGTGGATATCGCACTTGTACACTCTACATAATAACTGTTAAGAGTCTACGAGTGGGATATTTACATCTTTTTTTTTTCACTCGTAGTGGAAGGAAACGTGGCGTCATACAGCCAATTTCCTGCAAACATAATGTGAAACAAGCTATAGTTCATGCCTATAATTGAACGGAACGTTAGAGGAACAGAATCGAGAAGAAAGCATATCAGTTAACCATACTAAATTGGTCAGTGACTAGAAAGAAGACTCTGACAAAGTCCTCATCAGATCTACCAATTTGAGTATCATGAGAGACTATAGAGCAGTGACATTTGCCGCCATATTGTCACCAGATTGGCACCAGTATGGGTTTTGGAGGGCATAACTACAAGGTGCACTACATAAAAATGGAGGGGAAAAACACGGAAGAGCGGATTTCTTAGGCTTAAAATAACGTTGTTTTCTCCAACAACAAAAATCGAGCGTTTTAGGTCTAAGAAATCGCTCTTCACAGCATCGGCTTCAGTATGACGCCCTTCTGTTTCTCTCTGCAGTGCCCCTTGCAGCTAATCCATTAAGGCTCCACCACAGAGTTATATACAATAATACTACGTCGTGTCACTTTTCTATACTCCTTTGCTTCAATAGCTGTGGTACCTAATTTTGGTAATCTGGACATTCTTTCTGTTCTGGCATGGTTAGAAGTGCCCGAGTTCGATTCCCAGATTTGCTCCTTTCCTTATTTGCAATTCCTGTAGTCAAAAGAGTCAAAATTTAGCTGCCTTCGGATCACTAGCGCCTCCTTCGAAATTATTTTTTGTTGTTGTTAAATTTGCGCCTATAGGGTTATCTAGCCTGCATAGATAATAAAAACTGCGTATCAGCCGATTAGTTTTCATGCGTTGTTAACTTTCGATATAGTAGGTATAGTCTCGTTTGCATAGTTTTTTGAGAACCCTGAAAGTAATGAAAGCAACGTAAAATAGGATGAGCCTGCCTTTTACTTCGATGATAAAGTGACTTCCAGGTTGCCTCACCAAAGAATGGAAACGTCGAATAACTGTAATACGTCCAAAACGAAACAGAAGTATACAGCACGACTGCTCAGTGCTCGAGCATGCCAATGCATTTTAGCAATGCAAACACACAAAGAGCTTTGAATTTTCGGCATTGTCATGGGGGGCTTCTTCAAAAGGAGAATACAGTGAAGCAGCAATGCCTGGAAACACTTACTGACCGCATCTCTTGCGAAAAAGTAAAATACCTAAATGACAAGGGGGGGAAACTCGGGTTTGCAAAAAGATGTTCTGGCGTATAAAAAAAGTACTTGAACTCCCTTCTTCAATAACTGTATCCCCAAAACGTAAGCAGCGTGTTTTAAAAGCTTCACTTTGTGTTTTAACAAACCAGCCAGTTCATCGAGTTGGGCCCAAGTGTGCGCGCGCCAGCACGCAGCCAATCAAATCTCCGGTTGCTACCGAGAAAAAGAGAATTTGTAAACATTGCGAATTAGAATGTTCGAAACAAGCAAGATGGAATTGTTAGCATACCAAACGGGTGGTGGAAGTCTTGTCTGCCCATGCGCTGTGCGTTCAATCTCACGAACAAAACTTTCGCGCCGACTGACGACTTTTAGGCCATGCTACCAAGAAGTTAAAAAAAAAACAAGTCCTAAACTCCCAATGTTGCAAAGTTGTGAAGGAAGGATATAAAGGGAAGGGCACGTCAACACTAATCCACGAATCCTGAACAACATGCGACAGTGATCAGAGTGATCGACAACGAACCAAGTGGACGCCGGATCAAATCCCACGACTGATGAAAACCGACGGGACCTTGAAAAAAAAATAGTCAAAACGTCGTCTGATTATGCGAATTGCTTCCTAGCAAGTGCTTACAATAGCTCATACGGCATATAAGTTATAAGTGAAACAGACAGCCACCAAAAACCAAAATTGGTATAAAAGAAGCTGCCAAGTTTCCAAAAAAAAAAGATCGGCATTTGAAGGTAGTTATATCATTCAACCAGGGAAACGCCGCCAAGGTTAATCCTATTAGCCAAGTTAATCGCATCGACTCATAGTTCGAAAGTTAAATGAAAACCAGAACATTACTACTCGCGAAATCGAAAAAGAAATTTTCTAAACACAATTGTTAGCCCTAGCCATTTCAAGCGTAAATAATAATTGAGATCTGTCATATTATTTAAATGAATTTTTCTTTCACATCTCGTTTCACATCAACTTAATATTAATGCTCGGATTTTTTGCTGGTAGAGGAAGCTGAATCGGATGAATTCCCTCCTTCCATCAAGAATAACAATTTCTTCTTTCATAAGTACTACATACATTTTTTTTTTCCGATGTGACGTCAAAGTTTATTTTTTTAAATTATTTTGGGGAAGATAAACGAAAACTAAAATTTTCAAATTAATTGGAAGATCGTCAATTTCGAAACGACGACTGTGGGCACTCGATTTGGGGGGCGCGGCCCCTCCCCCTCCTGTAGGATCAAGGACCATGAATGGGTAATTAAACCAGGGTTAGTCGCTGAACTTCTCCCAACAGTATTCTGAAACCCAACACCAACTGATTTAGGAATATTCGTCAGAAAACATCTGATATATTATTGGTTCACGCTTGGTGAAAGATGCGCAAAATTTTATATGGGCTACAACTGCTGCCCCCGCCCCACCTTACTCCGTTTTGCTGTTGTATAAGGCAGCAAATGGCCTCATCGTTCTCCTCTCGTCGAAGTGTCCATATCTTTCAAAGATGGGCAACGTTTGTTGGGTCGTATACGAGATGTTCATAATTCACCATCGTCAGGTTCAGGATCGCCGAAATCAGAAAAACGGGTTGGTAAAAAAAATATACCTAAAATCGAACCGTTTAGTAACTACCACCATACTATTGTTTACCTTTAATCGGGCTGTTTGTGGAGTTTCGGTATTCGTAATCCAAGGAACCCAACTTACCTAAAAATAGAAAAAAAAATACAAAGGAATAAATATTACACGTATTTTTTTTAGAACAAATGACAATTACGTCAAACAAATTCTAATGTATTTTTAACAAAAATAAGGTATTTACTTCGGCATACACAGCGGTAAGCTACATAATAAGCATTATGCTTTGCAGCGGTTGTTACTTTATAGAGCAGTGACACGACGTAGTATTATTGTATATAACTCTATGGTGGAGCCTTAATGGGCTAGCTGCAGGGGGCACTCACTGCAGAGAGAAACAGAAGGGCGTCATACTGAAGCCGATGCTGTGAAGAGTGATTTCTTAGACCTAAAACGCGCGATTTTTGTGTTGTTGGAGAAAACAACGTTATTTTAAGTCTAAGAAATCCGCTCTTCCGTTGTTTTTCCCTCCATTTTTATGTAGTGTACCTTGTAGTTATGCCCTCCAAAACCCATACTGGTGCCAATCTGGTGCCAATATGGCGGCAAATGTCACTGCTCTATAGTGAGTCACTGTGATATACAACTTTTCACTTGAAATTTGAAACCCTACACCATATATCGGATTTTTAGACAGTTCCAACATCTGTAAAGATTAGGCCTATAACAATAAACGAAAAATCACAAGCGTTAGTCTTCTTTGTAGACCGTCCGAACTGCGCAGACTAGTGAGAAGCACTAACAGCGGGAAAAAAATGAATATCTATTGTTTAGATTGAGATTCCTTACGTATTCCGATATATGATGGGATCTAGATTTGGAGTTTTGTTTAACATCTCTGTAATGTGTGGTGCAGTCGCAACCCAGACCAGTAAACTGTGACTGAGGTTGGTGTCGACGCGCCAGTGAGCCTCAATCTCCCCCCCCCCAACTCCCCCTACTTTAGAAATAAATAAATTCGACCTCCGCTACAAAACTCTACTTCGTCGTGGTGGGCATTGTAATGATGAAATTGGTGAATGAAAAAATAAATAAAACTAAAGCTCTCTCCGAAAACTGATGCACGCATCCGGGTAAAAAAACAAGCATCACTTACGCAGATGATGAGGCAAAAGGGACATTTCAGTCAGATTAACGAAGTGCGTTACACATCAACTTCAATTAACATTCTCCTAACTAATTTGCGCATTGATTCTTATTTGATGGCAGATGATTAAAAAGTTGCCACAGACACTCAATAAATACGACGATGGGCCGAATTCTGGCAGACAACAGCGACAAAAAAAGGTAGAATTTGGTCTACAAAACCGTTTAGTTTGACAAGAAGAAAAAAGAAAACTTAAAAAAAAACAACCCAACGAGCGTAATGAGGGAGACCGGGTGGGTGGGGAAGGGGAAAGAAAGTGGTGACGAGTGAGGACGAGGAGAATTGCGGATCGCGCCCTCCATTTGTCAAGAGAGTTGTCATCCCAGTGTTCAATGAGGGGGAATGACGGATGAATGGTCAGTCAGTATCAGGGGGAAGGGGGGTACCGTTCAAAGCTCGGGTGTCGGCTACCGATCTAAAATAGAAACTTCGGGTGGGGAGCGGGGAGAGTGGTCGTTGAGGCGCCGCTTTGCTTCGACTGAGAGAGAGTCCACATTAGGAACCACCGAATAGCAGCCGTTTTTATAGTTACGACATGTTTTGGTGTTAAGTTCGGTTAGTCTGGCTGACGACTGGGCTGCACTGGCTCGGCTCTGGCGGCGTTCCTGGACGCTGACGGACTGATAGACAGAAAGAAGAGGAAGGAAGGAAGAAAGGAAGAGAGCCAGCCGATGGATCTATTGTTCTTTTGGAACGCGCGACCAAAGGGCGGCACGAGATCCGGGAACACGCCCCTTTCTCTCCTCGGTGTAGTCTAAATTTATTTTAATGGCGGACCCTTCCCTATCTGTAATGTTAACAAAGTTTAGGCCTGCCGTGTAAACAAGTACGTATAGGCGTTGCGGGTGACCTCATGTTTCATTGTGTGGTCAACTACTTGCTTGAAGAAAATAAGCCTAACCAGTGAAGAAATAAGCTAAATCATGGGGGAGGGGAGGGGGGAGATTAATCAGTACGTTTAACGAAGTTACAAGTACATCCCTCTGAAGACACTGTCCACTGATATCACACATCCCTGTGTCCCTCAGTCTGGCAGTGGACATTTTCTGTTCGCTACTTTTTGACTCGCAAAATACATATTAGTGTGCACTCACAGTACCCAGTTCGTATATCGATCTAAAATAGAAACTGCAACTAAAGTATTTCCGCAACTCATAGAGATTACCTCATAAATACCGTAGGCGACGGTTAAAACCGCGTCACTCCCACGACGCGACATGGCACGAACGGACAACTTCCTACTTGGGAAATCCCTACTAAAAATCCTTTTCATTTTCACGCCTGTAATTCTAAATTTGCCTCACGTGAATCCCTACGAGAATCAACCAAAGTTGATGTTGCAACCCGGAAGTTCCATCCTCGCGTCACGGAGGAAAATGAATGAGAGACGTCCGTTCGCCATTTTGCATGCATGCACACACACACCGACAAAATCGCGCCGCCCTCGTGACAACACGAGATTTCGCCGAACACCATTTCCAATGGACGGAGAGGGGTGTGGGACGGTGAGGGGTGGGGGTCCCATCACTCTTCCAGTTCGTCACGCGGTTGACACACCGGATTGACGAAAGAGGAAGTGACGGTACGATTTTTGGCGGCGGTTGCGGCACGGTGGTTCTTCAGTAACTCCCTGGGTGGGACATTGTTGACATCCTACCAACTCGCCACGGTGGTGATGGGCTGAAAAGGAAAGACAGGCTCCGATAAGTGACAACCTGCCGTGCCAAGGGTGGGACCCAACGAGTCACTCCACCTATTGCTTTGAGAGCGTCCGCGAGCGCGCGCGCCACACAATGACAGGCCAGTAGCTAAATAACCCTTCGATGACATGAGCGTGCTGTGATACGACGCATTAATTCTCCCCTTCCCCCACTTTCCCATCCCTCACACTCCCACGTTGCCCAGCGAAAAAGGGTGGTCGTCCGATGAGCAGAAGTAGGGTGCAGGCAGCAACTGCTGAAAAAGTAACATGACGTCATTGACTGACACCCGCAACAAACACCACCGCCAGATGCTTATTTATTGTAAATCACTGGTCGAACTGTGATTCTGATGGAGGGGAGGGGAGGCTGGGGAAATGCAAAACCTGGGCTTAAGGTATCCCCACCCATTTGTGCGGCCCACATAATAAATGTGGTCCATTAATTTTTATCAACGATGGTAGGCAGACATTTTTTTTTTTTGCCACAAGAGCACTCTAAACTGGTGCTTGAAATGACGTATACCGATCACAGATTATCGGGAATTGTTAAGGTAATGGCGAAGTCCCAACAGACCTATTAATAAGGGTATTGCAAGAGGCTACCCCATCTTCTTCAGCAGCTTTACATTTCCAGGTCAATTAGGGAAGTTTTGCCGTCTTCCTTTCCCGCGACTGTTCTCTGCATTAAACAGGTCAATCAAGGTTCAAAATTAAGCCAATTTGACTACGCAAGCTTTAAGTTATTTAAGGAATCTGGAATTTAGAGACCATGAAAAACTACACTATGCGGTCAGTTAATCTGTTCCAGTGACGAAATGATTGTCATGAATATTAAAATAAAAAAATAAAAATTTATCACTTAAGTGCTCGGCTCGTAGTTTGAATTATGCTTGCATCTAATCGCCTTCAAACATCTAACGTTTGTCCTAGATTAATGAACACATGCTTGGCCAATGCTTTCGCAGAAGTACGTCTTGATTCGTACATAAATCACGTCATACGCATAAATACACTGAAGGGAAGACGACGTTTCGTCTGATGTATGCAAACGTCATCAAACCTCCGGCACCAGACTACTTAAAACATTTGCACACATTAGACGAAACGTCCCTACCCCTTCATTAAGTTTACGTCTGACGCAACTTACTTAGCCAATCAAATAGTTCTGAAAATATAGAGTGGTACTTTTCATCATAACCCTGTGCGGCAGTTCTGAGAGTTTAGACACAATGAAAACTTTGTAAGTACGATAAATTATTACCGACCGAGTAGTCCAACCTACACTAATTTGGAACTCAGTCTTCCAATAAAATTTTGTCAACAAAATAAAAAGGTTTTAAAATAACTACGTTTCCCTGAGCTTCCCCTCAATCCTAATGTCTTCTATATGACGTTCTCATGGCAGAAAATTTGACATAAACATGCCAGTAAAACAAGAGCCAACGACGGATATCCATACATACAATCCAGACTGCGTGACATGGTCATCGAAAATCATTGTGTCCAGTCCGGAGTAAATAGAACTATACTGTGAAGGCCAATGTGTTTGTGGGCCAGTGTGACGGCTCGTCATTGAGTGTGGGGGCGGTTGAGCCGGAAAAGAGACCGGTGTCATCTATTGACACTAGTCACGAACGTTCTGCATCCGGTCACACCGCGACTTGTGTAACAGCAAAAATTACCAGGCCCCATTCACACGTCATTTTCACGCTGTAAGCACGTATTGTGTGTGCCTTAGCAATGGCCACTGCTTGTGATATGCCTAATGACTGCGATGATGAAGTGTTGGACACGGTTTGTGCGTCGTGGACACGGAGGATGGGCTAATCATAATGATGACACATTTTCAGCTGAAAATTTATGTCTGGAATTGCGCGACATGAAGTGAAAAAAAAAAGAGAAATGGGATTTCCGAAAGCAGTGATGTTAGAACACAACTAGAGTGATATTCGTAAACACAAGGTTAACTCGGAAAAACAGCAGCCTGGGCGTTTTAGGTACCTCGTCAGTACACTAAATAAATATCTAAAAAAAAAAAAAAAGGACTTGCCCCAACCAAGGAGGGAAGCCAGGACCTGCTGATTGGATTCGAGCTAAAAGATAATACTTGAATATTCGATTGAAAAAAGGACCTCAGTCCCAACTGGGACGCTAACCTAGGACCTGCTGACTGGCTTCGAGTCCTAGCTAAAAAAAAAAAGAATATTCAAGTAGAGAATATTCGGATATGCGATTGAAAAAAAAAAGTTATACCCCCAACTAGGACGCAAAGCAAGGACCTGTTAACTGCGTTCGAGTCCTAGCTGAAAGAGAACAATCTATAGAGAATATTTGATTGAAGAAAAAGGACTTTTGTCCAAATTGGGACGTAAAGCCAGGACCTGCTGATTGGGTTTCGAGTCCAGCTAAAAGAGAATATTCGAACATTCGATTGAAAAAAAGGACTTCTACCCAAACTCGGACGGAGATGAAATGTCATCGTACGTATTTGAAAGTAATGTATTTATTAAATATCGGAAGTTATGACCGAATAACCTACTCGTCTTGCTACATTTGTTTCCTTTACCCTCCCGGCTCAACTTCAATTGATTTATAAACCATTTTATTGTTTAAAAAAAAAAAATAAATAAATAAATAAATAAAAAGATAAAAGGTACAGATGGCATTGAGCGAGAACAAAGTTCAAATAGAACGTAGAAATGTTTCACCCAGTAAGACAGTTCGTACTGGGTGAAATTATACCTGAAATCACGTGTCAATTTTTGTTAGACTCCCCCTCCCCATCAACAATGGAACAGCCCGAAGGAAGGCAGAACAGGGAGGTATTCACTCAGCTGAGCTATAATGGCCCAAGAAATCAAAGCGTGGGTCACCATGGTTACGTCATGTCATCCGCTAATTAGCGGTTCCGAGATTCGTTCCTACCTGTCCATTTTCCCGACGACAGACACACTGTCGGGCGAGCGGGCGGACGGACGGACGTGCCAAAAGAGCACGTTGTTGTCGCGCATGCAACCATTGTGAGTGACACACGGCATCCGGTAACCGGAAGGGGACCAACCTGGTCACGCCAGGGGCTGGTCGCACGAGCGTAAACATGGTTCCACCGACAACTCAGCAAGTCCTCTCTCCAAGGACTTTTATTTCATTTTTATTTTTTTTATGATTATTATTTATTTCTTTCAACTTCTCCCTTTTCAGTTAATGCGTTTTAAATGACAATATCATCCATTCGTCAGCATTCGCTCCACGCACGCACGCGAGCTGCGTTGGACCAAGTTTGCAGGAATTCTCCAGCTATGGCACACAAAAGGACCCAAAAACTGTCGTCACCGTTACGTAACGCGGCGCGGTCAGAAGACAGAATGCTTCAAGGAAAAGAAAATCCTTTTTTTTTTGTGTGAAGATGGTGAAGATGGACATGGAAGGATAGGCACGTCAACACATTCAGGAGAGCGGCTTAAAGGCGGCTTTTAGTCACCTTTTCAATTCCTACATGCAGCACCGAAGAATCTTCGAACAATATAAGGAAAATAGCGGTAAATTAAAAAAAAAAAAAAACACTTTGCTGCAGCGCCACGAATTTTCATAACTAAATCGAAATCATGTGACCCATATCAGCCTATTGAATGACGGAGAATCTGGGACGTGGATGCTGTGTTTAGAATATGGGCAACGCTATCGAAATGATGAACCAGGGCCTTTAAGGGCCACTCGAATCAGGCGGTCGCCAAGGGCGCTGGATGAGGGGGGAGGAAGGGGGGGGGGGGGAAGGGGGGAGATGGCGTTACTACCCAACAGGAGATAAAAAACTATCGTATAAAAAATTGAATAAAAATGATAAAATTAAATATCCGTCATGTGTAATCTATAGGGATACCCTTGCACGAAAGCGCGCAAATTTTGCACCTGGAGCGCATTTTGGACGTATTTTGGTAGCGATCTCACGATAGCCTATGCAAGAATAAGCAATCCGGTATTGACACTGACATCAAATTGTTGTAAAAATTCGTCAAGCAATTAAACGGGTGTTCAATTTCGCCTCACACCCAACTACAGTTTTGTCTCTGTTGGCGCCCCATAGCTCCCGTTGTGCCAACATGGCACTCAACGCCCAGCAGTCACAACAAGAAGATGACAAAATGCCAAGCCGTGTGATTATAGTTCGCCCTCAGCTCGACAAAGGGGCGTCACGCAATAAATAAATACCAGACCCTTACGACCGATCGAAATAATTAGCCCTATTATGCAAGGGGACAACGAGGCGAGTCGCCAAGAAACATGTAATTAGTCATGTACGTGCAATCACGGTATACATTTACAACGACGCTCCATAAGCAGAAAAAAAAGGGTTTTTATTCATATCGAACCATATCTGGAGGTTTTTTTTTTTTAACTTGACGTGATTGTCGTGGTGTATCCGTCTCTCTTCCTCCTCCGCCCATTTTATTTCGATTTTTTTATTGATTTTTTAATCAGGAACTGGACTCATTAGAGATGGTAACAAATTTACCAAAACAATAACGTCAGTAATAATGGTTACCGCGCCACGTCACAATTAAAATCTCTGTTAGAGTCGAGCTGCACTACAACCCTATATTTTTCGCGGAATCCATTGTTGGCAAATAAAACTTAGCATGTGAGGATGCTGCGTACCTAAAACTAAGAATTTATACTAGGGTTGGGGAGGAGAAATTGTAACTCTAAAAAAGTCCTTATTGAAACGTGTTACCTATTAGTTCCATCCGAGTTTTCCATGTCACGCGTTCCATCTGGTAAATTTTGCTAATTTTTCAGCCCAAATCTAAAGTAAACTAAATTACAACTAAGCTAGACTATGAATAATAATTAAATTACAAACAAAAACGTCAAGTGTGCCGTGAAAAAGGGGTTATATGATTGAAGTTTCATTTTACTTGTTAAAATGTACACGGATAAAAATTGATGATTTTTAATTGAAATAATCAAATGTACAATTCAAAAAATTGCATCTGTTTAAGTGCTGTTGTGCTTTACCAATCATATACGTTACGTAAAGCACAACAGCACTTAAACATATCCAATTTTCTCAATTGTTCATTTGATTATTTCAATTAAAAATCATCAATTTTTATCCGTGTACATTTTAACAAGTAAAATGAAACTTCAATCATATAACCCCTTTTTTTACGGCACACTTGACGTTTTTGTTTGTAATCCGTGTACTTTTTTTACGGCTATGGTTTCGCGCTATAAAGGTTTATGCATGCAGTCGATTGTTGCATGCACGAAGAATGGATCTTGAGTTTACTGAGTGGCATTGTTCCCTAACTACAATGGTTAAAACAATGTAAAACAATCAAAATAATCGTTTAGGCTCCCGTAACTCCGGAATGAATCGACCAATTGAAAAAGTGGTCCCTGTAAGGTTGAAACCCAGGGAAATTTCTGGCTCAGATCATGTTTCAGATTTTAGGTAGGTGCAGTAGTTTTTTCTGAAACCGTGTCAGCCAAGAAGAAGAAGAAGAAGAACAACAACAAGTGAACAGTTTTCAAATTTACGTGTGGCTTCCTACGTTTACTCTTGCACGGAATTGCGTAAAAGTTGGTGTAAAGTTTGAAAAAGTTGCTATCTACTATCTGGCCGCGTTGCATAGGAATGAATCTAAGACGTTTCAGTAAGGCGTCTCAGTCACAAAGTCTCTCCAACCCTATAAATTCTTGCGAAAACACGTACATTTTGGCCCAAAATTTACTGAATTCAGCTACAAAACAGGGAATAATAATTGCGCAAACAAATTTTGTACACTCTGCCTCGACAGTGAATTTCCTCTTGCATTCAGCCAATCGGTGTAGGAGTTCCTTGATTAAAAGTAAAAGTAGGCAACTGAATACCACTCTAGGAATACTGATAGCTCGATTCGGGCTGTAAAAACGTACGTAATGAAACGGACAGCTGGCCTGGCCAGAAAATGAAATCGCACTGGTGAACGGCATCGCACCTGTAAAGAAATTGATGTCGAAATATCGGTATGTGTTTTCACAGTATCTTCGGATTGCACATGTTTAAACGGAATGAGGGAGAGGAAGACTTGGGGGGTGGGGGTGGCATTGAGGCTTTATGGCGCGTCGACAGCTATAGGTCATTAGCGCCAACTTCAGTCACAGTGTGGTCCGGGTTGCCACTGCGCCACACATTATAGAGATGTTAAACAAACCCTATCATGCATCTGTACCAAATCTTATCATGCATCTGTACCTCCTGCATAAAATAAAATAAAAAACCCGGACTGGAGGACTGAGAAAGAGAGGACGGTGGTGGTGGTGGGGGGGGGGGGGGTTGTTAGCACCAACGTCGACTTCTATTACAATCCCAGGAAGTAATATTTGTTTAGGTTGATGCAGGTGGTATATCGAGAAAGAACCTAGAGTTGTTACCTTTCATTCCATATTCTCGGCACGTTTACAGTTTGTTATGAATAGTTAGGTCGGCTCGTCGAGGGCACCTATAGTTCATTCCCATTCTAACAGTTATAATTATAGACCTGGATGGCAGGAGTTGCATAACGGGTATAATAACAAACTAGCCTTAACTCCTTCGTTTTGTTCCTCCTTTTTTTTTTACTCAGACCTTCTTTTTTTTTTAATGTACATTTTTTCCCCCAATCAGCATTCATGCGACGTTTCACCGTAGCCAACCAGACTGTGTTGGGACTCGTTTACACGTTAATTAACGGTAATTGAAGTTCGATCTGTTGGGGTTCACGGTCTTCGTTCGGTGGCTGTTCGATGCTTTTGTTAAGAGCCGGGAGAGAGGTCGTAGTTGTGTGGGTGGAGGTCGCGGGGGGGGGGGGGGGGGGGGGGGCGAGGAGCGCCGCTTTGTTTGATGGCCGGGGGAGATCCGTCGCCCCCCCCTCCCCCCCATCCCAGTAAATTGCAGTGCTCGATGACGACGAAGTAACTGCGACAAATTTAGAATCAGTTGGTTCCGTGTGCGAGTGGTGTTCAGTTTAAATGCGGTCGGAAAAACGTGTTCCGAATAGCGGCGGAGAATGAGAGTTGAGAGTCGGGAATACGGTTACGTGTACAAAATTTAAGCACGAACAGTACAAGAAACCGCGAGAAGTCGCTTTAAGCTCCAACTGTTGTCACTGGATGAATTAAAGAAACATACGAACGTGGTGGGACGGGAAAAACTACAATAATCTACATGTTCGCTGACCAGTGTAGCCACGAGTAAACCACAAAAAAAAAAAAAAAGGTTATATTTCGACACCAATGTGAAGGGAATGTCATCCTCAAAACCAACATCTAATACATGAATCATCCAACAAAACTACTGCCAACAAGAAAACGTAAAAAAAAAGAGTAATCTAGTTAGAACCTAAGGGTGCGTTTATGCAACGACTTACCTTTGCATTCTCGCAGCTAGAAGCTAGAAATTATCTGACGTCCCAACATGGCGGCGGTTTTAGCTCAACCAGCTCGCTACGAGGCGAATCAACAATTGAGTTTAGAAGCGATTGGGAAAATTGTTTCGTCAGGAGGAATTCTTTAATGTACTGTCACGAATTACAAAACAGCAAGCATTTATTCAAACGATGTCGGATTTAGCTAATCCAGGAAGAGTTGTTGCCGTGACAACGACACCTTTGCCATCGCGATTTAATTTCAGCTGCGGGAATGCAAAAACGAGTCGTTGCGTAAACGCGCCCTAAGGATTAACAACTCATTCTGTTAGTATTAGTTTCATGTTTTATTGCACATTGGAAAAATACCAATTTGCTGTGAATACGGTAAAAAAAAAAATCAAAGAATTATTAGATGCGCATTGTGGATTCGTCCGGTCCCTAACCCCTTCCAAATAAATAAATAAATAAATAAATAAAAGGGTAATTTGTATTCGGAAGTGTTAAAACTCTTTTGCTTTGAGCTTTAAAAACAATAATCATCATCTGGATCACACCATAGTTACGACGAGGAATAAGGTAGCGTGTCTGCCTGGGAGGTCTAATTCATCAGGGGCTGACTAGTTTGGAGGGGGGGGGGAAGGAAAGGGAGGGGGAGAAACAAATTCGTATCAGCTTCTACGTCCGTCTGACCTGCGATCTTCCGCCCCCTCATTTTACAGACGTCCAGCCGACTAGACAATCGTTCTATCCCGGCTGGTGGTGCCGGCCGGCCGCCCCCCCCCGGTAAGCGATAACGAAAAGAGAGAAACAATACATGGGACAATAGCCTTGGTCTTCAGTCTATTTAAACGGTATTAGCTGCTGGAGATTCGCTGGAGATTTTGTGTTATGTCACCCATCTACGAGCTTCGTTACAACGTGATGCTCGTTATTTTTGAATACTGCAAATATTTACTAAAGATGAGATGGAGATTTTCGCCTTATGCCCCCGTCATCTAGGAACTTTGCTACAACTTAATGTTAGTTATTTGAATGTTGCAAATGTTACAAACGTCGCGTCATACAGTCAGTTTCCTGCGAACGTAATGTGGAACAAACTATAGTAATAGTGTGTATGCAGGACCTTATTAACCCGTGTTGGGGTCCCGAGGTAGACCTTTCAAGATGGCCACCTCACACAGACGTGGGCCCCACACTGATGTGGAGCGCCCTTATCCTTTCGCCCCTTTGCCCTGATATAGGGCCCCTCATCCCAATATGAGGTGCCTTCACCTTGATGTTGGGGCCGCTCACCCATTACCCTGGTACGGGGTCCGTCATCATAACCTGAGTTCTCCTAACCGTGATACGGGGCCTCTCACCCTGGTACGAGGTATGCGGCTAAGTTACTCTGATTATGGTGCCCCTTCACCCCAATTTGAGGCCCACGTGGCAGGGCCATTTGCCCAAGGCAAGATTTTGTGAAATCCACAAACGAGAAGCTATAGATGCAATAAATAATGTGCAACTTTCTACGATGCCACGAGGAACAATAAACTGCACTGGGTGTAAAAGAAAAATAAACTCTTTCTTAATATTAAAATTGCTACATGCATTAGTGGAACAATCGTCATAATGAAAAGTATAAAAAATATATTTTGCATTATGAGAAGTGCATTGCTGGAGGCCCCGTTTGGGCCCCAGACCTCCGTGGGGCCCCGAGGCAACTGCCTTGGCTCCTCGTGGGTAATAACCCACTGTGTGTTTGTAGCGGTCGTCCTTCTCTGCTCTTCTTCCTCAACTCCCCACCAGAGGGAAATAAAGTTCAGAATGCACAGTTTTTTCGATTAGAGTTTAATTTTATTGCCGGGAAAATACCGGGGAATTTTACTCATGCGTCTGTATTCTCCACTGTTTTGGGGAAAGATTTAACAAGAAAACCGAGGAAGCCTTCTTCCATTTTAGAATTATATTTACCCCTGCAAACCCTCCCCCCTTCCCCAAAACACCCCTCACTCACACATACAGTATAGCATTGAAGATTGAAACTCGGCCATGCATCGGGTCTGCGCCGATGTTGCCTGGGTCTAAAACCTCTCATGCCGGGCATCGAACGTAGGATTTTATTTCGATGTATTAAGTTCAAATTAAAGAAAGCAAGCGACGCACCTTATTCGTGAGGTAATGGAAGCTAGAAATATCTGGAAAATGTTCTCGTTTTAAGCCAAAAAAAAAAACAACCAATTTTACCTGGGGAAGTTCAAAATTGGTTTCTATTGCCTAACCGAAAATATACATACTGCCTGTAAGTTTCGATGCAATCAGTTTCTGGTAACCGAGCATCTAGGAACTGAATGCAGAAATTTACAGGTAGTGGATATTTTCCTGCCGGTAACTAGAGAGCCCAATTTTACCTGGGGGGGGAGGGGGTAGGTCAAAATTGGTTTCTATTGCGTAAGTGAAAATATAAACTACCTGTAAATTTTTGCATTCAGTTCCTGGGCGCTCTGTTAACAGGAACTGAATGCATTGAAATTTACAGGTAGTAGATATTTTCGTAAACGGCACGTAGCAACTGCTAATTTTAAAATGGTGAATTAGGTTCATTGAATCAGAACTAGGGCGGTATCTGATCTCCTTCGAATCTCTAACTTTCGTTCTTGATTCATGAAAACATTCTTGGCAAATGCATTCGCACCATTCGTCTTGCGACGATCCAAGATTTTCACCTCTAGCGTCGCAATACGAATGCCCTTCGTATTCTTACTTATTGTTACTACTAGGCACAATCTCTCGCACTCTCATAATACGGCTGAAGTTTCTTCGGCGTCTTGCCACACAAACTTCCGTCACCTGATTACCAGGCGCGTAAAACAAAGGCAAATGTCTGGCTTCTATTGGTCGGGTCAGATTCCAACGATCTTTGAAGGTGCTCGTGTACACAATCTTGAGGAGCAAATCATTTTAAAGTCTTATGTTCAAATTTAATGGCCCATTGTGTTGCTTTATTCAAATCGTATCGAATGTCTCGACATCTTTCAACCAAAGGCTAAACAAGAAAGTGTCCCGACTCTCATAAGAAACTGAGAAGTTCGAGACAATAAGTCGTTGAAGAAACGAAGGTGACACCTTATGGCGGCAGTGACTTAAGGATGAAAGGTGGCTTATTTAGTCACCAATGTTGGTGAAGATTAAAATACGCATCGGTCACCGTAAATCCCCTAAAACTAAAACAGGCACTGTTTCAAATTCTCTAAAGTGACCCCCAAGTATCCGTGTTCTGTCTAATGCCGAATTCACCAGTCCTGAACTATTGTTTCAAAAATTAGCCTCTTCAGAATATCAGGCCGAAGAAATTAATCAAGTTAAACCGTAAGAGTAACTAAACAATATGGGTGAGCGAGTAGAATTATTTTAATTCGACGCTAGTCGAGCAGAGTTTGCATACTGAAGAGTCGGCTATTGAAGAATCGGCTTGTCAGAAAAACAACTAAGATGCTGTTTATCTGACGGTGTGGGTCATGGCTTTTAGTTTTAAGGGTATAACTTTAAAACGGTTTCAGCTACGAACTTTTACTTTACACCGTCGGAAAGCTCTCATCGAGATGACGAATTTGGTATGCTGGAACGTCAAAATCGGTAAAGTATTGGCGAAGTTATCGCATTTTTACCTGACCGGATTCGAGTTTTACGGATTCGAGTTTTTTCGAGTATGGATTTGCGCAACGCGCCGAGTTTGAGCACAAGTCGCATATCCGGCTCGGCTGGAATTTTTCGAGTATCCACATCCCTACTAAACACATCACAACCTACAAACCTTAAAAATCAAACAAACACAAGTTCCGTTTCCTACTGTCAGATACCTTTCAACAGCATCATCGTGATAAATAATCCCTTTCGGTTAATAACATTAGAGTCATCTCTTGAAGAGAACAGACACAGTTTAGGGCACAGTTTACATGATTCTAAAAGCTGTTTTCGCATATACGTCAGCCATCTTTTTAAACAATTCCGTGTTAACAAGCCATCTTCCAATTAAAATTAACCTTTTGTATCAAAATAATAGCTACCTTTTAAACGCTCCTCATGTAAACAAAAGCTAATTTTCTTCCTGTGTACTTTTTCTTTCGATCTCTCTCTTCCGCTTCATGGCCTGCAGACACAACCAACTTCTATCTTATCATCATCTCATCAATATATCAACTTTCCCTTGCTCTTTATCTCCTACGGCTTATGACCCAGAACTTTCTTTCAAAAGAACCAATTGAGTATCATAAGGAGAAAGCCTCCTCCGCCCCTCCGCCCGCCGACGTTGTTTGGGACGAAAGGAAAGGAAAAAAAAAAGAGTTAATAGAGAACGAGGGAGGAGTTACCATTACTGTAACAGCCTCGACTATTCTTACCGCAAAACGCAAGGAAACGAGTTCAATGCCATTCTAATTACTTCCGACTCTCCCTCCTCTTCCCCTCCCTACACAACGCCTTATCACGCATACGATATTGTATGAAGAACTTGAACGTAAGTGTGGGTGGTGACAGGTAAATTATTTTAGTGATGCAACAACGCATTCTACCACTAGATGGTAAAAGATTCGTGACAGTTTAAATTAAAAAAAAATAAATAAAAAACAGCAGTGACGAAATAGCGACGATGTGACACTGGAAATGTGGGATGCTTTTTGCATCACTTTACGCCGGGACTCGACCCATCCGGGACTCCAGTCATTCATAACTTTTCGTTCACACCACACCATTTAACGCCAAACCATTAACACCACACCATTTAACATTTCCTTGACATGGCATCCTCTTCCTCTCATTAAGATAGGTTCCCACAGAAATACTGAAATATTTTCCCTGTTCAGGTTTTCCATAAGTAGTTAAGGTCAATTTCCAGATTATTTACCGAAATTTTCTTCACATTTCACCAGTTTCCCTTCTTTTTTAAGGGCTCACTTAGTGCAAAAGAGTAGCCCGATTTAATGAATTTTTAAGTGCAAAGAAAATTTTTATTTTATCACAATGTCTTTATGCATTTAGGACTAGGCCTAAAGTGTAGCTTTGTGTTTTCCCTGAGTTTTCCAGGTTTTTTGTGTGAAAAATCGGAGAATTCCCTGAGTTTGTTTTTTACATTTTTTTTTTCAGTTTTTCTTTCCCTCGTAGCCTAAACTGCCATTTTTATTTTCCTGTCTAAATGTCAATATTTTCCTAATTAGGAGCATGGAAAAATGTTATATATTGCACAAGTTAGCCACGGCAGCCGAAAGTAAACACCAGACACCATTTAACATTTCCTTGACATGGCAAAACACGACGTCACAGTTTGATGAATAATAAAGATGTCAGTCAGCACAGTCGACAGCGACTCATGACTGTGTTTTATGGATAGTAATGGGAAACGTGTCAGATACCGTTATTATTACATCCTTCTTATGGGTATATAAACGTACCCGCTGGGAAGCATCAACAAACTATATCATAATACATTAATTTTAGATGCCCTTGACTAGTTACTTGGCCGACAATTGGCTAGGTTTGTCGACATAAACGTTGAAAAAGCAACACAAGTCTAGGCCTAATACTTTTATCTAGCTCGAACGTCCCCCCCCCCTCCGACACGGACAGCCCCGACCCCCACCCGTCCTCTCCCAGCACACTGCATCCATCTTAATCATAGTCATCAACAACATCCAAGGCGTTGAAAAATGTCGACATTGCCGATCGACAGGCGGCTGACGATGAGACAAATGAGGGTACCACGCCGTGGGTATGGAAGATGTTGTGTATATAGACATCATCCGATAGGCTACTGTCCAATAGTTGACAGTAGCGCACGTGCATCTCCTAGTAACCTCCCCCCCCCCCCTACCTTCCCTTCCGAGACAACGAGGTGATGTCCTCTACGCAGTTCTGACGAATGACGTATAGACTCCGTAACGAAATGGAGGGGAGATCACAGAGGAAATTGGTCGTATAGAGAAAGAACATCGTGCAACTATAATCTTGAAACAGAATTCCTAAATACGCATTACTTTTTGTGTTAAGACTTAGAAGTTAGACGGCTGGTAAAAATAACTATGATGGCCAGCCAGATTAATAAGTAAACGTAATCGATAAAATGCCAAATTTCATGAAATGACACGATGTAACAGCAGATTTGCGCATGACATCACCCGGATTCGATGAACTGTCCACAATAAATTGTTGACGATGAACAATCCTGGAACCCGGCTCATCTGCATTTCACCTTCGCGCAAACTTCGCGATAGCAACGGGGGGGGGGCTCAGAAATTGCCCTTTTTTGTAAAAAAAAAATGTTCTCTATTTTGGTAAACCGATATACGTTGGTGCTGCAGCCAGAGACAGGGCCTAGAGACCAAAAAAAAAAGGGCAAAACAAAGGCCAGGAAAGGAGCAGAAAGGGGCATAAAAGGATAAAAAAGAGGGACAAGCTTAAAAAAGGGTAAAAAAAAAAAAGAGACCGATGAGCAGAAAAAAATAAGGTCCCCGGAAAAAAAAAAACCTCAGGGTGCCCTTTTACAAAAGTTGCCCTTCCCTCTCGGTGGTCTGTGCCCTCACCCTACTGTCGAATCATGTCATGCGCCGTTCTTGCTAAAGCTAATCAATGATAACACCATCGATGAAGAATACTTAAAGGGTCACCAGGCCTGCCTTATAACATACCGCGTGCCACATTACAGCTACGCGCAGATCGTCATCCGAGCAATTACCCCGCCAAGGTCGGCTGGGGTGGCAGCTGCGTTCCTCGCATAGCTGCTGTCTCGGTTGGCTTTGGGAAAAGTACACGAGACAGAATCAAGTCAGCGATTGTGTCGTACAAACCGGAATGATTCTCGTATTATAAAATCACAATTTATAATTTTGCTTCGGCGATCTATTGGAATAATTAATTTCAATGTTTACCGCATTAGTCTATTACATTTAAGATCTCATGGTAGTTATTAGAAAATTAGTAGATGTACACACAGAGATGAAACGTCATGATTATTGTACGCGCGCAATGCATCATATAGTTACGGATCGTTCTTAGCAGAAAATCTCCTAGAGCCACATTTTAAAACGGTTTTTTTTAGCAAGGGAAAGACTAACGGTAAGTAAATAGACCTTTGGGGCCGTACTTGATGAAGTGGATCTAGAAAAATGGCGCTGGGAGGTATACCCTTTTAAGTCGTTACGGGCCTATACTGCACCACTCTTTTTTTTTTTTTTTACAGTCGTGCAGACCATCCCTAAATGCAACTGCTTATTCACTAGTCACTCTTCCCTTAAGATAAACGTTTCTTTGCTTATGTTGTTCAAATTAATATCATCTTTAAACACGGGTCTGCATTAAACGACCGCCCCACCGCATCCGCGGGAGCAGGTGAGCAATTATTACCATAGTCGCACTCTCTCAATCATATCGAGGGGTCGGTCACTTCAATCGTATTGAGGTGTCTTAGATGGAGCCTTGGGGCTGTAGGAAGACCGGGGTGGAGGGGGTGGGGGGAAAGGATCTATGAAGCATCCATGATGGCCTCGAATCACGCAATATGAAATACGTGCGGGGCAAGTATAGTCTGTGCAACTGTTTACTCTTGTCTTCTGTTTCTTCCCACACTAAATATCTTTTTTTTCCCATCGCATTTTTGGGAATGCGTCCGTCGGGCAATCGCCCAGGAAACGATGATGACCGTGCACTCCAGTTGTTATTTAGCTTGGGGAAGGTGACAGGCAAAGAGGCACACACACACAAAAAATAAATAAATAAGTAAAGTTCAAGTGATAAGGATCGTTTCGCGTCCATATCTCACGTGCCAGCGTTTTAACTTGGATCAGTATATCTTTTGATCTTCGAACGACTGATTATGGGAAAATCCAAGAAGGCCACCAGAGACGAGATAAACCATGAATTAATTTTTTATTTATATAATTAATAAGTCTGTGGCAGATAACAGCTTCACGAGGGCGAGGAAGATAGGCAAAAAGAGTAGTTGATGACGCACATTTTTTTCCGAAATGAAATAAAATCACGAAAATGTAGGTTTTTACCTAACTTTCCTGAGATAAAGACACTTACTTTAATGCACGCTTAGATCTCAAAACCTGGATTAGGACGTATTTATGCTACACAAGCTCGCATTTTATAAGCCATACGCTAGTCGGACATTCAAGAAGGTGCTGATTCTGCTCAACCGAGTCGTAACGAAACAGTCAATGTTATTTCAAGTCTGAGTTCCGAGTTCGAGTCAGCGTTCGGAATACGACCTCCACAAAGAGTCACACCTTCCTCATTCCTATTTCACAGATAAACCCCCGCATTGGAATCAAAGGCGATGTACGATAAAGTTTGGATTTGGGGTTTGGTAAACACTCTGAAATGGGTGACACAGTGGCAACCCGCACCACTGCACTCTGACTGAGGTGGGCGCTAATGACATAGCTATCGACGTTCCATTAGGGCCTCACCCCCCCCCCTCCCCCCACTGCATGTTCAGATCCTCATATTGGCAGTGGCATTTGCAAAAAGCAACAGAAATAGGTTCGCAACTGTGTTTATTAACCATACTCAGCACAGTTGGCTGATTATCCTGTCTTTACATAATACTTCTATATAGAAGTGCAGGGGGAGGGGGGGATTGCAGTGGTCCGAGTTGCCACTGCGCCACCCATTTAGAAGATGATAAAGAAGCCCCAAATCTAGATCTTATCAATCAAGAGGTATGCTACTAGGCTACTAAAGAATACAGGTATAACAAAAGATTTCGGGGAAAAATATCAAATTTCACTACCATTAATTTCAATATTTAAAATTGGTCGTTTGATAACAACGGTTGTCCCCTGGTTCCAGGTATAGCCTAACGACACAAATAACCTTGACTGAATAACACTGACATGGAGGAAGACATGTGATATTTTAATTGCCGATATTAGTTTATAGTTGAGTCGAGGCCCGAGCCAAAACACGAGGATGTTTGGGGTCCCGTACACGAACAAAGGTCGTCCACTTTTAAAATTCTATTAATAACTGTCGGCCGTATAGGCTTGCGGACTCGTAAGAACGCGTGTAACGCAATGTAAAACGTAACCGGACTCCTCGACGCCGACGCGACTCGAATCACCTCTTGTTTGAACGGCTCCGGCGAATTTATTCATAAGCCACATTTGACAAGGAAGGGAGTCAAATAGATAGAAACGTCAGACGTCGACCAGGTCTAGGTCAAACCACTTTGTGAATATGGTTGTGGTCCCACCATCGAAAGAGTGCAGCCGAGGCAGCCAGCTGGTATTATGGTTGGTTGGGGGTGATGTCCCCCGTCAACCCAAACACCACCCCCCTCCTCCCCAACTCTCTTCTCCGTTTCCAATGCATCACCCGGTGCGAACGTATACGGAGAGGGGGGAGGGTACTCTTTTATAACAACACCAAAGGAACGGGTGGACATGTTGACATTCCAACCATGCACTTGAGTGGCCTTATCGCTTAAAACAACGAGGGTGGGGATTGGGGGGTTGTGCGACGACACGGAGGACGCCGTCATAATGCCCGCATTCCTGCCGCAGCAATCTCATAGCGTCACGCTCAGGATCGGCCAGATTAAGAACCCCCCCCCCCCCCCACCTCCCCAAACTTCCAACCCCACGTCCACCTTATCCCTACCTCTTCGCTCTCTCTCGGTGACTTCATTGGACCCTCGTTATAACGAATGGCAGGCAGCCGGATGAGAACTCTGCCCTTCCGTTCCAATCATCAATGCAGGAAGTATTCGAGACTCGTTAGGACCCCACTATTACAACGTTTATGATTACGTGTGTGAGCATAACGTCTAGGCGGCTCGGATCACAGTCATAGTCATAATCTGGAATTCAAACTCCCTCCTCCCGAGTTGTTAAGGTCCTAACCTCGCCTCTGTCACACAGCTGCACTTTGTTGTGATTTCCTCCTCCGCGTTTCGTTACGGGGAATGTCCAGCTGTGTAATGAGCTACTTGATCCGTAAATTGTTTACGTTGACTTAACCAGACGTTCTAACCTTGCCGATCGGCTCTGCTTGACTAAAGTAGGTTCACATTTTAGGGAAATTATTACCAGCAAAGAGAAAAGCCAGTTTACGCACAGTTGAGAATTTACTATCTTGCTTAATAATTATTATTTTTGTAAATTCCCGTTTTACACAACCGGGGGTAAGAAACAGAGAGCCAAGAACTTAAATGTAGCAAACATTGAATGAATGAAGGATGCGGGGATATGAAGGAAAGGGCACCACAACGTTTTGGTTACTTGCGTCCCTAATTACACAAATCTTGCTTTATTTGGCCAACAATACGGTACACAGCTGAATCGCTAAAAACAAATTACCGTTGGAAAAACGTTGCGAGAGGAGGGGAGAAAAAGGGCTGACAACGCAGATGTCGGCTGACGGACGGAATTGTGGAGGCAGAATCCTTTTCGTAAAAAAAAATGATCGCATCGGAGAAGTGTACGCACCCGCCGTCAGTCGCCGGCCGCCGTCGTCCATCACGCGCCTGCGCACAATGCCTTTCCTCTACTAAATACAGATGCGAACCTATTTCAGTTGCTTTCTGGACTTAAATGTCATCATGCACAAACGTAACGAATTAATACCTAATTTACTACGATTTTCTATTTAATTACCTACTTATGGTCAGTACAAGTCCTTCTTCATTTGCATCGCTAATTTGGGTGCGATCAAATTTAAAAGCTCAGTGGAGCCGACTGAAACGTTTAGCATTTGCCGTCAGTCGTCGGGACGGGACTGAACGAAACGGAACGGAGTAGCGAGCTACAAGCTTTATACGTGCCTGAGCGGGGGTATATCTCAAATGGGGGATATCTGTGGTGTGGGTATAACCTACAGAACGACGACCAAAGAAAATAATAAGAATAAAAAAAAGGCGCAAATACAGTAATGATGGACACGATTATCTCCCCTGAAATTTCTTCCATCAGCCACTCCTCCTTTTCCCAAAATGGCCAGCCCGACTAACGACCCATGTTATCATTTCTTTTCCCGCGCCCCCAGAACAAAAGGGCATATTCGTCGTCTGATCTGAGATTTCTCATCCGGATTTGGCGTCATGCGTGGCTCGGGTCACGAGCTATCAAGAGTTTGGCCTCTCTTTGACACGTCGTCCCCTCGGCACGCAATGCATTGTGTCTCTCACCAACTTTCACACAACGCTTTTGCACGGCACGACAAATCACACACACTCACATATTATAGACGGGCTCAACCCCACTTCAACCTGCAGTACTGCTCGCCGCCCACTAAAGTTGTTATTAGCTGTGATGACGTACATTATATGACGACTCGGCACGAAAGTCGATATAAGCCGCTACTAGGCTCTGTTCCCGAAAGGATTTAATAAAATGTGTAGAGTGTACGCGATTTGGGATACGTTATTGTTCACGAGGATATTGACGAAAACGGATTTGATTCGTGAAAAATAAGCGTCCAATCTGGAATTCATCACTTCATTCCACGGCAACATAATATCCAAACAAGGCCAACTGAGCTAGAACCTCACGGGCTTTCTGTTTGCTATCGTAGGCGAGGCTGGTGGGTATCTGAAACTTCTGCTATAATTATTACGGGGCTCCCAAGTGTCACAAAATTCATATAATTGATTATTCTTCGATTTTAACGAAACGTCATAATTTTGTCATAATATTTTTTTGTATGTAAAAAATATCGTAGAATAATAATAATTCCAAGAAAATTAACACTGACGTAGCCTACGAACTTCCATCACAAGAGGCCCACAAGGAATTCAAGATTTCTAAAATCGCCTTGGTGCGTTACCCGGTCCCCCCCCCTCCACTCTCGAATCTTTAAATTTTACAGGCATTTGAAGACTAACTGTTCTGTTCCTTTCACACTTTCTAAAACTGTCTGAGCAGAGTTTAAAAACCACATCTCTGAGAGTTTTCAAGAACATATGTGAAACCAGCTTTTCCTTATATTGAAAAAGACTTAATTTGGTTTATTGGATATCATCCACCAGGTAGCCGGAGCACTCATAAGAAACGCTGACTTTGGGGTCATGGGGTGGATCAGATCATTTTGGACTTTACGTGTGGGGGGAAAGATAAAAAGATGATACTTTTCCCCCACACGTAAAGTACAAAATGATCTGATCTACCCCATGACCCCAAAGGCGGCGTTTCTTATGACTGCTCAGGCTACCTGGTGGATGATATCCAATAAACCAAATTAAATCTTTTTCAATATAAGGAAAGGCTGGTTTCACATACATTCTTGAAAACTTTCAGAGATGTGATTTTTAAACTCTGTCTCAGTTTGTTTTGTTTTAGAAAGTGTGAAAGGAACAGAACAGTTAGTCTTCAAATGCCTGTAAACTTTATATCATTATATTTTATGATATAAAAATTTTCTTAGATTTCTTATTTCAAATTCTTGTATTTTTTATTAATTTTTTTCAATTTTTCAGTTTGTTCAAACTATTTATTGCCTGTGCCCTGCACGTTGACAGTCTAATTGAAACCAAGTTTTTGAACGTGACCAACGTCACCTTCCAATATCTGTTACTTGTCAAAGTTCACCCTCCCGTCCCTATTCCGTTCGCGTAGCCCTTTCATTATTCTTTTTTTTTTTTACTGACACTCCCACCCTTGAATCGCCACGCAAATACGGTGACCGAGAAAAAGCACACAAGTGTGGCAGCAAAGAAAACGTGACTCAGCAAGGCTGACTGTCACTCAGTCGTCGAAAAATAACAGCTGCAAAAAGACAACGACGGGCCCCCCCCCCCCCCCGCCCCAGCCGAACAAGCACGTTCATGTGGGCATTGTCGCCTTGGGGAATAATAATAACAATAGCAAAATAAGCGACCGCGTATTCCGTCAGCGATGCTTCGTGCGTTGTGGGAGTAAAAGGCAGTCATACCCCAGATTGTTGCCTTGTCGCAGAGGTTATTTACATGTTGTGACGGGAAAGGTTACCATTATGTAAGAAGACTGGGAGGGGAGAGGAGGGATGGGGGTTATTGGGACAAAGGGACCCTCAGGGAAGGGGGCACGCCCTCTCCCTCCCCTTCACGTGCGCGTCAAATTCAAGAATGGTGGTCACTTCAAATGAAAACAAACGGTCTTCAAGAGGTGATGCTTGTATATCGGTGATTTTTTTTTTAAGTTCAAGGTATGCACGACGGCACGATGGCTATGGCCAAAACACCCTGAATGAAAGGCCGTCTCACCTGTGCCATCCACAATGCTCAGAAAACGTCATTTCAACGAGCTTTGCTGACACACTTTGGAAACCTATTTGGTTTTGTAAAGATGCAGCCACTTAACAGACCTCCAGTCTTGCCTCCAATTCTTTAATAGTATAGAGGTTCTTCCAAAACGACAAACATGTGTACGAACCATACACACGCTTCTGAAGACCGTTCGGTACCTTCAATGCACAGAAACCTCAACAGAACGTTCCCAAAATGTCTGATGACGGAAACGACGTCACCATTCAACGTGACTGATGGGTCCATCCAGAATCAGTCGATAATCCATCCAGAATTAGTCGATAAACTGTGCTTCGCGCATGCTCACCTTTCCATAAAAATCAACCTCCTTTGCGAGCTGCTGCGATTAGCTAGCTCCCACAATCCCTCAGTCACGTTCAAGATGATGTCACTTCCGTTGAAAGGACATGTTTTGAACGAATGGTGAAAAAATACATAAATTTACAGACAGAACATCTGCAACGTAATAAATGTGTACTAGCGTGGATTAAAGAAAGTGCTGTTCCTTGGACTTTTTTAATTTTCGTCCTGCCTTTGGACTGCTTTATTATATCTCTAGCGAGTGTGCTGTGTTTTGGCAGTACCAAACCATGCGCTTAGCGGACGTTTTTGTTTGCACGTGTGTGGTGTTTTGGAAGAAGCTGATAGTTTAGTTGACGTTTCTCTTGGTGCCGATACGACCCTGTACTCGAGGGAGCTTTGTTTCGGGTCCTTGAGGGCGTCGGATATGTGGAGATCTTTCTGAAAGTTCCTTAAAATTTCTGGTGTCCTGTTAATATCATGTCCAAAACTGGACAGGGGGTTGAATGTATATAAATAAAGGCAAATATAGATGCCATCATTACGTGTTTTTGCAACGGAATAACAAAGAAATCACCTACGACAACACCCAATCAAACACCACTTTTTAAGAAAACAAAACTTGGTGTCTGGTCATGGAAGAATTATTTAAAAGAATGCACCGTCGAAATGCGATCGTTAAAAAGGCTAATACAATGACAACAGTTCCTCGTGCGTCACTGTCTGAATAGCCTTGCTTCACGTTCAGATATAGACATACAAATATAAAAAAAAAAAAAATACATTCATACAAACGCAATTAAAAGAAATCATCGCGTGACGTTTTGGTGTAATTGAACCACACATTAAATTCGGCGAACCGTTTCTGACGAGTTGAATCGCTGTCCTTTCATTTCATTTTTTTTTGGCTATACGCTATTTGCTATTTTCTATTTTTATTGTACCAAAATAAAAATAATAACGACAGCAAAAAAAAAAAAGAAAGGACTTGCCTGAAGCGCTGTGGCGCATTTATTGACATCTGCCAACAACGAATGGCAGCATCAACAAGAACGAAGTGTCTATGAGAGTCGTTCGTATTTAGCGCCCTTCACATTCGGACAAGTTTGAGCCTTCCGCTCCGTTATGTGAAACTTGACGAACTTGCAAATGAGTGATTTCCAGTTGACGTCAAATTGATTTTGGACTTCTACGAATCTATTGACTCCATTGACGGCTTATATTTCTGAGTTGTCTGTCAGTTGCAAACAGATGGGGCAAATCTGCAGTGGTGCTTAATGGATGAACTTTGTGTTGTTGTTCAATTGTTTTTTTTTTCTTAAGGGAGCCGAACCCAAACAGGGTTATCTGCCCCAACTGTAGACAACGAGAGGGACAATTTAGCTGGAAGAATCCAAACGGGAAACCCAGAATTTGACGTATTTATTATCCTGAACCAATAAAATACCGTTCTTGGAGTATCCTGCTGTTTCATCTTTATCGTCTCCTCGTCGTAACCATCACCATCGCATATATTTTTGCCCAGTAACGTAACATTTTCAAGTCCAGTCCCTGCAATAGATCTATTTCGAATAAATCTTTTGTGATCCCTACGTCAACAGCGTAAGAAACATTCGACCACGGAAATTCAGTACGTGAACAACAATTAAATTTATAACCAAACGGATCAAAAATTTAATTTTTTTTTTTGGCTCAAAAAATTACACGGGAATTGCACGTATTCGCGAAGTACACGAACATCTTGAGTAGAAAATTCGTTTTCTATTTTTCTCTCACAATTTGTGATGGCGTTTTAAAATTGCTGTACAATTTTTGCCATCGTTGTAGGATTTCGAACACAAGTTGTGTGTATAGTGCTGCACTCCAAAAAAGGGCGAATTTAGTTTTATTAAACTGGTTTATCTAGCCTACGAAATTAAAAGAAAACTAGGAAAGAAATTATCAGTCCGTCAGTGGCATATTTATATTGTCCTTCACGTTCAGTATTTACGTGGGACAATATTCTTCACGCTATTGATTTAGAGAAGATTCCGCCGCTAAAGATTCATTCGAAATTAGTCTATTGGATTGATCGCACGTTGAAACAAATCCTCATCTCTGTTTTGAATCCTTAATCTCTGAATCCGAACGACAAGAGAAAAAAAAAACATGGGTTAGGCATTCAGGGGATGCTAACTAGGGTATATACCTCCAAGATAGCAGGAGAGCCGAGCACGTTGTTGACCTTAAGACAAGGTGTAGTAGCAAAAAAAAAAGGCATTGTCACTGTTAACAACCGCAGCATATGCTATTACGAGAGGGAAACATTACGCAACCACAATCACAGCTAATCTGTGCCTGAACCCTGCCTTTTGTAACAAATGAAATGGTTTTCTTTATACCTTTTCTTTTATTCCTTTTTAAACTTTTAAATCTTCGTGGGCTTACTTCACAGTCATTAGTCGAGAGTCGTTCGCAAAACGACTCTCTTGCAGTGAGCTTGGCGTGGTTCGAGCGGGTCTATTATCTGCGCATGCGTGAAGTCGTTTTACTTTTCGTCATTACACGACTTGCTGGATGATGAGTCTGGATGAGCAATGACCACGGCCATCATTAAAAGCTGACAGGGCGAAACGGGAGACAGGTGTGCGAGCACTCAAATGAGAAGGGTAACACTTCAGTTTCTCCCAAGAAAAATAGGTGTTCCTCGTGTTTGAAAGAGGTAGAAAGTAACTGGCAAGTTCACATTTACATATAAACGTTTACGTGGAAACCAACTCTCAACGATTACTGTTTTTTTTTACACACTTCAAAAAGAGTTTTGTTAAATTTTTGAGGAATTTGAAGTTTGCACCGGAATATAAAATCATTGACATTGCAAACATTTCTTCGAACCGTATGTCGTCTGAACCGGGCTGAAAAAATCCCAAAAAAGGGCCAAAGTCAGAAAAACGAGAGATGAAGCGAAAACGCTGGATGAATATCAGAAAAAAACGACATCACACTTCCCGGAAAGAAATAGGTTTCCAGCAAACTTTAATCGATAAATGAGTAAATAGAATGTATGTACACAATTTTACATGAATAGGGGGGTGGGGGGGATGAGGGCTTATTGGCGCGTGACAACGAGGTCATTAATGCCAACCTTAGTCACAGTGCAGCGGTCTCCGTTGCCACAGCGCCACACATTACAGAGATGTTAAATTAACCCCAAATCTAGATTCCATCATACATCTTGTACCTCCTACAACAATTTAAAAATCCCGGACAAGAGGACAGACTTATCGCCAAATTGACGCGCTATCTGTCGTGGCAGATGGAAACGGCGGCGAACACCATCAAGATGGCGACAATCAACAAACAAGTAATGGACCATAAGTGGCCATCGACACCAACCAATGACATTCAGGAGGGATAACCTCCTCAAAAGGAAGCAATGACCAATACGCAAACGGACTAACACCACCTCTTCCCGGCAACTATGACGACATGCCGAGTGCCATTTCTTGACAGTGCCTTTAATAGCCCGCAACTTACTGCCGTCTTGTTTGTTCCACATGGATTGCCAAGCAGCGAGCAATCTCAGACATAGAGCTGGAAGGGTGTCCGATGGAGCAAGGCCAGGCAGGGGTTTCAGAAGTTATCGAGGAGTTAGGCAGACACCAGCACAAGGTAAGAATTTCCTTCAGTCTGCTTCGCACCGCCCGTTTCTAATTTCACCAAAATTAGCTATCTACTGGCTTTGGCCCTCCTAGTCTACGTAGTGTTAATCACCATGAAACACCGCCATTATGACCAATACACGAACTTACTATCTTCGGTGATTTTTTCGCCAGGTTCTCCGTCTACCTTTTGTAGCCTACTTGATCTATCTTCACCGTTTGTTTTTCTTCTCTTTTTTCTCTCCCTCTCTCTAGTTCTGTTTTTCGCTTTCCTCCCACGCGTCGGAAATACTGAATGTCGTGGTGGGCCCCCGTCGTATCCTTCCGCGGTAAATTCCGCCGGATAAATGGCTTGTCTGAGTCCGCGTGGCCGGGCATTTGCTTCCGAGGGCCACGTGCATGCATTTCCATAAATCGACGGGCGGGAAAAAGGGAGAAGCGTTCACCATCTTTCTTCTTTTATTCCTCCGCCGACGCCGCCAGTCTTAAATCAAGAAAGTCGATTGACTGGTTCGTAGGGATCCTCTCACTCCTTTTTTCTTTCGTTCCTTCGCACCATCTGTCTATCTCATCCTTATCTGGAACTTTTCCCATCACCAACAAAGAACGTTTTATCTTCGGGGAAAGTTCTGGGGATGCGTCCATCCTGTTATGGCCGACTCTCTCTCTCTTTTTTTTCTCTGTTTTCAGGATAGGTGAGGAATGGAATAATATCTCTCCTGCTAAAGTATGTTTGTGGAGGTTCCATGTCTCATAGAGCACCCGGCACTTCCCATTTTAAAGTAGCTTAATGATTGCATCGATAAACTATACATACGTAGGCCTACAGACTGGATTTCAGCCGCCTTGAGCAGAGGTACACGCCTTGCAGCGTGCGATAAACCGACTACAAGGAACGGAACGACAAAACGCAAAAAAGCCATTTAAATATTGCTTTAAATCATGGCGAACCTGTCTTTTCATTAATAGTTCGTAAGAAACAAGGACCAAGGTGGCCTGATAGTTAGGGAGACTATCTTATGCGCCTGAGGTCCCGGGTTCGAGCCTTAGGGCCCCCGAGCACTGGGCAGACAGGTCTTGGGGCCAGTGGTCGTCGCGGCGAAAACACAACGACGTCCGTTTTTCGTTGATGAGTATCGTTCACGTGGTGAAAAATGAACACGGAGCAAGTACGGTCGCCCTGTATACAGGGCAGGAATGAGGTTGAATGGCGCGTCGACAACTAGGTCATTGGCGGCTACCTCAGTCACAGTGCAGTGGTCCCGGCTGCCACTGCGCCTCACGTTACAGATGTGTTAACCAAACTTCAAATCTAGACCTTTTGTTAGGTAAGTTAAAGGCATTTAGTATGGAATTATTATTGGTGGGCCATTGCAACGAAACAAGTACACGATTTAGCGCTCTGTTATAAGCATAAAGGTGTAAAAAGTGTAAAAAAAAGTCAGAAAATCTTAAAAAATGAGAAAGACGCGTTCAATTTCAACGGATCTTAATCGTTCTGTCTGCGCTTACGAGTGTAAAGGCGCCATTGCGCAACGCCTTGCATTTGCATTCTCGCAGGTAGAATTTAATTCCAATGACAGAGTTGTCGTTGCCATAGTAACAAAGCTACCAGGATTAACTAAGTCCGACGTCGTTTGCGTAAATGCTTGCTGTTTTTTTAAATCCGTGACAATAAGATAAAGAATTCCTCCTGACGTAGTTTTCCCAGTAGCTTCTGAATTCGCATTATTGACTGTCTTCGTTACGAGTCGGAAGAGCTAAAGCCGCCGCCATGTTGGAATTTCAGATGGTTTCTAGCTTCTAGCTGCGAGAATGCAAAGACGAGCTGTTGCGAAAGCACGGCGTAAGACAGAAATACACAGACGTAAATCGTTGTAAATAATAAATCGATGGAAGTTAAAACACATTAAGCGAAAATTTCTAAAATTTTCCTTAAAACGTCACGCGATAGAAGGCCGGCGCCTATCTGCATCCAGCGGAAACCAACAAGCCTTGTCGCGTTTGCCGATGTCGACCATTTGTGACTGATTTACCCATGCCAATTAGGTTCACTGTCCGCGGTTGAGAGGGCAGCCGCGGGATTTGCGTAAAGCTTGTCGCCTTTCCGACAAACGGCCCTGTCCGGCCATCCATTACCCGCGCGCATCGAGCATAACCAAGTGTTCCATGCCTGACGTCATCCACTGTATAATCTATCTGAAATATGCACCGTGCGGCAGCGCTAGGGATAGCTCGCTATTAAAAGTCGCACAACCCCCCACACAAACGAACTCAGAGGAACAGACTAAGCGAAAAATTGGGCAAGGTAGAGGCTAAGTCATCATCAAGGGGCCTCGGCTTTCTTCTTCAGCGGTCCCCGAGGATGGGAGTGCGGCCAAGAGAGACGTCCATCGTCCCAGCTCCAAGCCCCATTACCATTGATCATCGAGAGATAGAGTTACGTTGCATTGCGGCTTTTTTTTTTTTTGGAACGAGTAAAAAAAAATTGGTGTTTTTCGAAATAAAAAAGATGTTACCGAAACAGACCAAACTGGGGCCCATTCCCACCAGGTAACGCCCGTAAACCTTTCAAGTTTATTATCTGCTAAACTGTAATTATTTACTAATTCTGCCTGACTAGTAAAATCCAGTAATCTCATAAACGCGGTGACCGTGTTTTGGCCGAAAAGTAAAGCCGAGTTTGTGTTTATGCTCTTGAAGGTTTTCACTGTCTGTCAAAGACGTACTGTGTTCATCAAAAACCATTGATTACACTGTTAGGCAAGGCTCACTCAGTACTCGAAAATAATAAGCACTACAAATTACACACCATGCATCTTTCTTTAACGTCTCCGAACGCCTAATATTGATGACCGTACATCTTCAACTTTATATTTTTTATTGCTTTTTTACTCTAAAGTTGGTATCGCCCTTTGAAATTCAAAAACCAAAAAATATAAGTTTTTACTGATCCCGCTTGAGCTACTTGCCCCAATTTCACAGCCTGTAGTTTGTTCCACATTATGTTTGGAGTAAGCGGATTGTATAACGCCCGTTTCCTTCCAATATGAGTTCAAAACATGTGTCACACTTGTAGACTCAACAAAGTTACTGTTGGGAGTTTACGAGTGGGATATTTACGTGTTTTCTGCACTCGTAGTAGAAGGAAACATGGCGTCATACAGTCGGTTTCCTGCAAACATAATGTGGAACAGACTATAGCAGTTGCTTCACAAACGAAATTTCTTAGCCCGCGAATTTTCATCTATATGGACTCGAAGGCAGCGTCCATTTGAATATTCCCCTCCGGTTACTGAATGGTTCTGGTCTTCAGCAGTCTGGGGAGAGGAAAGGGAGTTGGTGGAGGTGGGGGGGACGAGGAAAGGGGGGGGGAGAGGGTACAAACCGAATGCGAAAAGGCGAGTTATGTCATGACCAAAGCAGTGACCATTCAGGGTGTTAGAGCTTTCTCTCTAGCGTTCGTTCCCTCTTAACTTATTTCTAGCTTGATGCCACTGCGCCGCGTAGGGAACCCATCTGCAACGCTTGGGCGACACTGGAGGCACGTGTGGCTGCCTCCCCCCCCCCCCTCACCCCCCTTACCCAAGAACTCATACCTGCCGGGGGACGCGGAACAAGGCAGAAAATCATTTCTCACTAGGGATTTCTGAAAAACGGAGGTGGCATTGCTCAAGCATTACCACCATTTATGGAAATGTGGCGTGGCTGGTTCGATCCCAACTTGCTGAGAGAAGCTCAAAGAAAAAGTAGAAGAACAAGAAGAAGCCGAAGAAGACTATATATGTACGTAGGCGAGGATGCCTTGGAAGGAAGAGGAGTAGAATGGACGGACAGCTAGGCAAAGGGACCCCCTAAAAAGTCGAGATCTGCATACGAGCAGAAAAGTTTGATATACGTTGCTCTCGAAAATTGGACTCGGAATGACGGCCCTAGGTTCTTTTTATCCCCAACATTTTGACAAGACCCGTAACTTTTGTGAGACACTCGTGGAGGATAACAAGACCGAGAAGAAACGTGGAATAGACATTGGTGGTGGATAATGCAGCATACGTTTGGTGTAATGTTGCTGTAAAACGAATGTAAATTTTGTCAACAACCACCAATGAGTCAAAAGGGATAACAAAGAATTGTCATTTTGGTAATTTGTTTAAAAAAAATTAATTTCTTTACGCGTTACATTGCCTGAACGAAGGTAATGTTCGCTGGGTGAACATCTCAATTCACAGGGCCCCCGCACACTAAGTTACCAAGCCACACGACCAGGTTGCTGCGGCTAACGACAATACTTACGGTATTATCAATGAAAAAAGGACGTGTCCGCGCGGCACGTAGTCGTGTTTTTTGGTAGTGACGACCTCTGGCAGAACGATCTGGCTGCCCAGTGCGTGGGGACCCTAAAGTTTACCTGACATTTTAGAAGTAAGAAGTCTCGTAAAGAGCATTAGACTACAAACCCAAGAATTTGAATAGGGAAGCCTCTGACCAATGCATGGAAAGACCTGAACAGATCTCCTAACTACTAAGGCGCCAGGCAAGAAGTCAGTCATGCCCCCTTTTTCAGTAGCTGAGGTGATAAAGGATTTTATTCCACATCTGAGCTGAGCTCTGCCACCGTACATCCACCACGACCACGAGTATGGTCACGCATTTTTACAGCAGAAAACCTATCTGCAAGAATTTAACTGGATAGCGATCTCCCATTAATTTGCTGATGTTTGAACATTCAAGCAGCGTCTCAAGATAATCCCAAGAATGCGACGTCATCAGCCTTTCGTCTCAACAAGACAAAGGTTCAAAGGGCTTTAGCGAGCGTTAACCACTCCTGGTCATCTGCCCGACGAAGCCCTAAGGCCCTATGTCTGCAGCAACAAGACTTTCGCAATTCAACAATCCAACTTTAATTTAAGCTAAAAAGCATTGTACACATTGTAAGGCTATTTCATCGCATTCAATACCGAGATAACAATGAGGTTTTGTCGTGTTGTAAACGCATCAAAAATGCATCAAATGTAACTGCACTGTCTTCAGGTCTTCAGGAAACTAGCTGACTTGAGCCAAGTTTCCCTCCCGATCGGGGATTCCACCTTTCAGGCCCAACTCAGCTTGAATTTAACCCTAATGTTACTATAGGCCTACTTTAACCCGAACGTTCCATTAAGCCTATCTAGGCCTCACAACAGTCTTGCAAAGTTTTAACTTCTAATTCCACTTCATTATCACTGCAGCTTTCCTGGCTTAGTTCAGCCTTTTAATTTAGCACCACTTTTGATCCCCACTTGGCAAAGTCGCCCAGGCAGGCGAGTAATTAAACATTTTCACAACTGAATCACCAGGACTGGTATACGATTCATTTTAGGATCCTGTTGCCTTGTTTTCGAATCCCGTCATACCATTCAAACTCAACCGTTTTTCCCTCCGAACTCATCGGTGAATGTCCCCATTACTTAAATTCAACATTCGATCCCTTCCCCCAACCGCTGCAAATGTTGGTTTGAGTTTTCCTGTTAACATGCCAAATATTAGAAAACTTACTCCTGAGATCGGTTTCCTTGATTTTCTCGTTTTTTTTTTTAATTTTGTGCTGTATTTAGGGTGTTTGTGAAAGGATCTCTTCAATAAAACTTTGAAAAAAAGACTGTCCCAAACTTCAAGCCAACGACCAACGTCGAAGAAAGGAGCGAAAAAAAAAACAGTAGAGAAGGAACTAGGAGCGAAAAATGGACAAAAAATGGGGGTGGGGTGTTGGGGGGAGGAGAAGGGAGAAAAAAGAGGGTTAAGGTGTCATCGCGGGGGAGTCAAATTAAGGGCCATTCGCCCAGCAATGGCATCGGTCGGCACGGCACAATCCCCAGCAGTATCACCTACTTTACGGCCAACCTTATTAGTATTAGGGGCGGACTGCACAAAAAGGCACCACCAGAAACCCCTACGTCGGGATCCGGACGGCGGGCGGCGGACCAGGGGTTTATATGCAAACGGAATAGAGTGCTAACAGAACTCATTCCACGTAACGGCTCCTCTGCGACTGGCATGCGGGCACCCTTCATCTGTCTCCGGATCGCACATGCAGATCACTGCCCGACCGACAAATCCCCCCGGCGGGAGGACGTTTGGAAAAGATTGGGGAGGGTGCGGTGGGGTTAGGGGGAGACGGTAGGTTCGTTTCCATGGCAACCCAGAGCCACGAAGATGACCACGAGGAAAGAGTGAGACCATGCATACGTTTCTTCGTGGTCTTTGGGACTTTGTAGGGTATGGAGGAGATGGCTTGGACCCTGATATGACAGTTGTTGTATTTTGATGCTTTTTTTTTTATCAACAAAGTTACTGTGGAAACTAATAGAATGCAGCGGTAAAGATGCGAAACACCAGGGATGACGCTAAGGGAGGAGGGGGAGGAGGGGAAGCGAG
This sequence comes from Lithobius niger, assembly GCA_023313725.1. NCBI lineage: Eukaryota > Metazoa > Arthropoda > Chilopoda > Lithobiomorpha > Lithobiidae > Lithobius > Lithobius niger. The sequence continues at coordinate 37,601 of JAHWFP010092574.1, read as the reverse complement.
AGGGGGACGCCCCCCCCCCCCCCCTACATTTTTGGCCACCCTCCCCACCATCGGATCAAAATCAAACATATAAACGAAGACAATTCGGGTTACTTATTAAGAAAACTACATTAGTTTCTTTCACAGCGACAGGAAGTGGTCACGCCAATAGGGCTTTGTTGTTGCGGTCACAGTTGTAAAATCAGAATTTTTTTTCAGTTGGATATGCAAATATCCCCCCCCCCCCCGAAAGGCGTAGGCAACAGTTAAGAACGTTGGGTGTGAAAAAGAGAATTGCAAAACCAAAAGTGTTATTTTTAATATTTTTTGGGGAGGCCGTGGGGGGGGGGGGTAGAGGGGGACGGGACACACAAACAAATTTTTCGGGTCGCCCCCCTGGGTAAAATTGCTGCCACACTGCCGCTTCCCAGTAAAGTGATTCTAGCGTCGTCACTCCGCAACAACACTATCAGGTAAAATACGGACTTGGTATTGCTGACTGATTTCGGTCAACTAGCGTTTTGCCTTTTGTTGCAGAAGTGTTCAGTTTTTCCTTACGTTTGTCCTAAATTTCTTACGTTTATGTAATATGATGACCAAACCCGATTCAATAGAACCAATAGAGTGTATATAACTCATCAATGTTGTTTATTAAACGACTAATGAGGTATTTCTATCTTATCTAACCATGTGGTTCTTCTTTGAGTCAAGCTAACCAGTTTTTTCCCAAACCGTCTTTGGGGTTTGTTTAACATTTCGGTAATGTGTGGCATAGTGGCAACCCGGGCCACTGCACTGTGACTGAGGTTGGCGCTAATGACCTAGCTTCCGACACGCCATTAAACCTCAATCCACCCCCAACGTTCTTTGCAAGCTTACTTTTCTTTAGAGCAAATATTATTCATGTTTTTACCGAAAGCGGCCACCGAAAAAAAAGTTGTTATCCGACAGCTTGTCGACTTTTAATACCCGAAAGAGTTGCTTTTTTTCCGTCAGCTTTAATTTAAAATATGGCTCAAATAATAAAAAAAAAGTTTTATTTGTGACACTTAGTTTTAGTTTTTTGTGTAGTGCCACTTGGGGGACATCTCGCCAAAAAATTGTGTAGGGACTTCCTTCCATTCATTAGTAAACACAATTTGCAACAGAACGGGGTGATGAAAAATGGCGACGGTGAAGTGCGCCTCGCCTGCGACTCTTTTATTAATAAAAGTTTGTGTCGTAGGGAGGACGACTTCAGCAAATGAATTCTGGGTAGAAAAAGAGAGACACACTCAGTGTAAAAAAAAGAGGACTTTTGTAAGATGTCCGTATAGGCTACACAACGGAATGAAGGGGGTTGGTGTTGGTGGGTGGGGGGTCGGGGGAAGAGATAGGCAACATCTCCCACAATTAACGACCCCCCAATGCAAAATAAGCGGGGCCAGTTCGTCGACTCGAGTGGGCCATTACCGTGGGCTGCCACCAAATGGAATTTGTGCCAATTTCAGACTTGCACGGGCCGACTTTTTTCTCCGTGTCATGTTATTAGGTAGACAAATGACACCCACCCCCTAAAACCACACCACAGAGCCAAAAAAAAACAAAAAGAAAAGGCGAGGGAAAAAAAGGGGGAAAAATAGAGAAAAGAATGCGAAACAGTTTCACGATGTGTCCCAGCCAATTACCACAACACGGCCTCGCCGACGTGTGTGTGTGTGTGTGTGTATATATATATATATATATATATTCACTAGATGTGTGGAGAATAGTTGGATGAAGTGACGAAAATGCGGCGGTGAGTTGTTAGGAATGGAAAGTCGGGGAAAAAAAAGAAAGAATAAAGAAGAATAAAAACTCGAGAGAAAGACCCACATCTTGGCTCGACTTCTCGACCCCGTAGGGGAATCAAGACTTTTTTTTTCTTCTTTGGTTCACGGAACCGTCCAGGGAAATAAACACAGAAAAGTAAAAGAAAAAATAATAATAATAAAGGAAAAAGTGAAATATTAAAGACAAAATTAAAAACAAACTTCTGTGACGTTTGTATGTTTCAGTCTTTAAAAAAAGCGATGGGGGGGGGGTGGTGACCCTCGAATCAGCATAAGATTCTCGAAAAGTCTTTATTTGACTATTTTAATGGGTTTTCTTTATAATTTTATTTACCTAAAAGCAAAAAAGGCAAAAAAAAAAGGAGGGGGGGGGGGAATTCCCTAAGTGCCCCAATGTGCGGACGCCCTTGACAGCGGTGGGCGCATACTGGATGAGCGGGTTTTGGCTGGGGAAGTCCCGAACTAAGACCAATCTGGAGTGTTCAGTAGCTGTACCCCGGCCAAGCACACAGTTTGAAAATTTGGACGGAATCTAGTTTGGCTGCACAACCATATTGCTCAGCTAGGGCTGGTAAATCGAATTCAAACAAACATCAAAACTAACCTGATTCCTATCAAAGCTACAAGTAAAATGCGTACAAAGAAGGCTAAACCGCGCCAAAAGAGACTTAAAAATTGCTGGTACACAACTTACCCCCTTCTCCCCCAAAAAACATAACATAACAGACATAAATTTTACTAAAAAATGGTAAACAAATAATCAGTAATAAGAAACACTGAATTGTAATGCTCGTAAGTTCACCTCATCACGTTTAAGGTTGTCAAAATCATCGTTTTCGACGTAAAACTCAATTTCTTTTGCATGGCTAGAAAACTGCCGAGTTTTTTCCGAAAATCACATTTCAATTTTTAAACAATCCTTTTACCATGTTTCTAAAATGATGTGTAAAAATTATTTGCACATCTATATCATCCCTACACAAAATAAGACGTTCTTTTTCGGCGGGAGGGGAGAAAAAAACCAGCTCATCTCTGCAATGTCATGTCCAATAAATATTCCTTTTTATATAAATGTACGCAAATCCCACAATGCAAATTCCCCGCACGAAAGCGCCATCTTCCAGCCGCTTACGGAATGCGATGCGACATGAGCAAATAGGCGACCTCGTTTGACGACTTTTAGCGTTACAAAAAAAGAAGGTGCACTTCGCCATTTTCCGGGTGTTTACTTGTGGGTGTGGATTATTATTGTTCGCTATACGGAGGAAAGTCCTTTCGACAATGGAGCCTGTCACCGCTAATGGGAAAGGACTGCAAGCTAACGATAAAAGCGCACTCCCCCATCGTCGACCGTTTTATCCCCCATTTGCAGGAGACGCTCGTTCCTTTTTTCGAGCAACGAAAGAAAAAGCCGTCTTCGGGTGCCACAACTGCATGCACGAACGACCGTCAACTGTTTCTCTTTTTTTCTATTTCTATTTTCCTCTTTTTTTTTTGCAGGACCGTCGCCTCAAAGTGTCATGAATTGCCGCACTCCGATTTAATCGTACCTTTTAATCACGACTTTTTTTTTTACGTTTTTTTTCTTCTTTCCCGTAATTCTTTGTCTTTTTTTTTTTTACGTTTTGATAATTTCCCGGTTTAACAGCGTAGGATGTATTTTAGTCCGACAATCTGTGGTAGGCTTATTGCGACCTGGATGGATGGATGGAATATGAATGGAGGGGCACATGAACGCGTTGGTTATTTGCGCCCATACGTAGACAATTAAGGCTTTATTTGGTCAACAATACGGTACACTGCTGAAGATCTGCAACAGACAGCCTGTAGAAAATTTGTCAGGGGAGTCCAAATTCAGATCAGTTAAGATGCAGATGCGGCTAAAGAACCACACAAAAAATGAAGCAGAAGATGCCGCTAAAGAGCCCCAGAAAAATGGACAGAAAATGCCGTTAAAGAACCACAGAAAAAATGAAGTAGAAGATGTCTCTAAAGAACCAGAGAAAAAATGAAGCAGAAGATGCCGCTAAAGAGCCCCAGAAAATGAAACAGAAGGTGCGGCTAAAAAGCCACAGAAAAATGGACAGAAGATGCCGCTAAAGAGGCACAGAAAAATGAGGCAGAAGATACCGCTAAAGATCCACAGAAAAATTAAGCAGAAGATGCGGCTGCGGAGCCACAGGAATATGAAACAGAAAATGTAGCTAAAGAGCCACGGATAAATGAACAGAAGATGCCACTAAAGAGCCACAGAAAAATGAACAGAAGAAGCCGCTAAAGAGTCACAGAAGATGAAGCAGAAGATGCGACTAAAGAGCCACACAAAAATGAACAGAAGATGCCGCTAAAGAGCCACAGACAAAAGAACAGAAGATGCCACTAAAGAGCCACACAAAAATGAACAGAAGAAGCCGCTAAAGAGCCACAGAAGATGAAGCAGAAGATGCGACTAAAGAGCCACAGAAAAATGAAGCAGAAGATGCCACTAAAGAGCCACAGAAATATGAAGCAGAAGAT
>JAHWFP010092574.1:0-31382 GCA_023313725.1 Lithobius niger | reverse complement strand
TCACATTTGCAAGCAATTTATGGAATGGTTAGTTATGCTTGCAAAATAATTCACAGTGACCAGACGTCACTTTTCCATAATTTTCCATCGATGTGAGTGACAAACAACTCGGCACTAAAACACTGACGGGCGAAAGGCTGAGAAAGTTCTAATGCAGTAACGTCAGTGAAGATTTAACGCAAAGAAAGCACGTGTAGAGAATCCCTTTAAATGTTGTTTATAAACCCAAATCCAAAGACTTGGCTGGAAATCAGACGAAATCTTGACAACAATGCAAGACTAATGATGTTTTTTTTTTTACGTCACGCTTCATTGTGCTTATCGTTAATTTTTTCTTAATGATCAAATCGTGTTAATTTAACCTTTATTAATTTTCCAATTAGCAGAAATTAGCCAGCCAGTACTCCTATAATGTAAACGTAACTTAAATTTTAGGAATAACGAACGAACCTCATCATTTGTAATGATTCTGAAATTCTATAGTACCGCTTAATGGCTTGAGTGAGTCGGCTATAACATCTGAAGTTCTTGAGATTTAAGCCGCACTTTATGAACGGCAGGCCGGGTGGGAGGTCGGGCGGGGGGGGGGGGGAGCGTCGCAAACATGTATGTCCTTCCGTCCTTCTATCCGGCCATATCTGGTCTGTCTTGAAATACTTTTTCTCATCAAAATGTTGTCACGTTTATTTCGTGTACTTTCATTCTCTTCTTTCTTCGTCCACAGGCTTTTAACTCTTCTCTTTTATTTCTATGATCTTTCGCTCCTTCCCCCCACACACACTTTTATAGAGATACATTTTTTTTTCTATCCTGTTTAGCGAGTGAGTCTGGCCTTACAGACTTCGCTCTCGGACTCAAATTAAAGCAAACGCTATCATTTCTCAAGCGCGGACAGCATCTTTCATTACGTTTCCATGATGCAAGCTCGGACCCTTGGAATGTGATGTTGCCTTTAAAAGCTGCCGCACTGACAGTAATTCAGGAGACATAACAAACAATGCGCGGTTAGAGTAATAATTAATCAGAAACCACATGGGTTTACCATGATGAATCGTCAGCCATATGGGTCATCTTTGATGAATCAGCAACCATATGGGTCTTCTTTGAAGAATCAGCAACCATATGGGTCATCTTTGATGAACCCGCAACCATATGGGTTATCTTGATTGAATCAGCAACCATAAGAGTTATCTTTGATGAGTCAGCAACAGTACGGGTTATCTTTAGGAATCAGCAACCATATGTGTTAACTTTAATGAACCAGCAGCCATATGGGTTATCTTTGAATAATCAGCAACCATAAGGGATATCGTTGATGAATCAGCAACCATATGGATTACCTTTAGGAACCAGCAACCATACGTGTTAACTTTGATGAATCAATAACCATGGTTTCGAAACTTGTAATAACGAATAATCGCGTAAGCATTGTTTTCATTAACAATTCGAAGCTATGTCAGCAAAAGTTATTATGTTGAATTGAGACCGTTTTTAAACTAACCAAAACATCATATCAATACACACAAGGCGCTGTAAATTATGTAAAGGAAAGTGGAAAGTGGAAAGGAAAGTGGAAAGTGGAAAGGAAAGTGGAAACGCCAAACAGCGAGAATCATACTAGAAATAACGTAGTTCAGTAAGCCACCTTTATGCACTTACGTTTCGTCGGAGTGATATTACCCGGATTTGAAATGGCAACCCAATTCGTCCCCAATCACTGACATAGTGGCCTTCTCGTCCAATGGCTATGTCCACTTCAACTTCTTCACAGCTAGTGGAGTAGTGGCCATACTGAGAAAGAAGCTATGTCAGCGATCTGCAGACGAATTGGGTTACCAGTTCGACTCCGGGTCATGCCATTCCGACGAAACGTAAGTGCGTAAAGGTGGCTTACTGTACTACGTAATTTCTAGATTATGATCCTCGCTGTTTGGGCTGTTTTCTACTTTCTTTTAAACAAAACATGCTCCAGCAGAATTTTTTTTTATGTAAAAGTTGTATTCTAAAGAAGTATATTTTTCAATAAAAGAAGAGGGAAGGACGTTTTTTTTTTTTTTACTGTACATAAACAAAATACGCCAAGTGTAATTTAACGGCTGAAAATTGAACCAACAAATCGGGCAGAAGAAAAGAGAGAAAAAACCCAAAAATTACAATTTCGAAAGACAAAAAATACATTGGCGTATCGGTAAAGATGGGTGAGTGGATTTAAAAATTCGTCTCAATTGATGGACTGGCGTTGTTGATGGATTTAGTATCCTGTTGATGGCCAAAAAAATAATAGGGAGCGGAAATATTGATTTTAATTGGCTTGATCAGAACATTGCTGTCGGGCTTTTCATTATCACAACAACATTTTTTTTGCATTAAATGAGTATGATTTCATTTACAATAAAAAAAAAACTTTTTTTTCTTCTAATTTTGTTCCCTAAGCGAAAAATTTACGATCGTGTTACTACTATTTGACAAAGGGGGGGGGGGGGGGGGGGGGGAAGGGAATTGAGGCTTAATGGCGCGTCGACAAGGGCATCAAAGGTTTCGGTGAGGTGCAACAACCTGTTTAAATGCATAAATTAACGCAGTAAGTCCTAAAGTTACGTTACTGAGTTAAATTGCACAAAACCTTAACGGATTAACACTGCAGCCCATTCGAACTGCAGAGCTAAAATAGCTAGAAAATTATCATGGACAAGGATAGACTTTTATAACTTCTTTGATATAGTTCCAGTTTGACCCTCTTGGTACAAGAACATCCTGACCTTCCAGTACTTCGAGCTGCTGTTACAACCAACTTGCTGAGGGCAATTTTACGTCTTAAAGGAGGGGGGGGGGGAGAGGGAGAGAGAAGGGAAGAAGGGTGGAAGTAACGAATGCTCGTGAGAAGAAGGCTAAAATTAAGCAGTAACTCTGGACAGGTCGAAGATCGCACCACTATCCCATAAAATTCAACCGGATAAGCAAACATGCGAAATTTGCACCCCCACTGTTTAGTGTGCCGCACACGAACACTGTTGCAATTCGAGCAGCCATAACCACGTGGCTTAGTACCCAAACTAGCAGTATAATGAATTTGTGGCCTAAGCTCGGGGATGAAGTCATCATTCTTAACGAGCGAAAGCGTTCATTCAACCTTTCCATCAAATCAGATATGCTAGAGACTTACTGGTAAGCAGTAGTTGAAGGGAGGGGGAATTGAGGCTTAACGGTGCATCGAGAGTAAGGTCCTTAGCGCCAACCTCAGTAACAGTGCATTGGTCCGGGTTGCCACTGCGCCACAAATTACAGAGGTGCAGTGCCTGATCATCACTGACTTGATGCTGGCAAAGGCTTTTCAATATAGCATTCCCTGCAGCTCAAAAAGAGGTATGTTTAACATTTACAAGAAAATCCTTCATCCATCGGTGTTCTACCTTGCTATGGACTGTGACTCTGAAGTGAATGTTGAAATGATTCTGTTGTTCATGAAACGGTTGTTCAGTAATGTAGCGATGTACGATATGTGGATATCACTATATGTTTAAGCACTAGCTAATAATAGATAATACATAATACCAAGCAATACAAACACAATACCAGTCTCAGTAGTTTATTGTTTGTAGAGGAAGCTATGGGTAAACAATAAAACGAAGTTCACCTTCCTCAATCAAAACATTCAACCTCACAATACTAAACTTCGGAATAATTGCAAAGTTAGGATTGTCCTGTAATGGTGAGTTTCAACTGTGTCCACTGCTGTAATCTACCAAAACAAAGGTGAAAAATTTTGGTTTTGTTATGATAGGGTAGGGGGAAGGGGAAATCCTATTGATATAAAACTTGTTTTTTTTTTTCTTTTTTAGTTATAAATTCACTCTCTTTACATAAGCTGGTTAGCATTTGCTTGAGTGAGAATTAAGGTTTGTAGATCCATTTTTTTTTTCAAAATTATGACAGCCAAGAAACAGATTGAATGGGGTGATATTAAAACAGCGCTCCTCACCAACTAATGCAACTTAATGACTATTACAAGCAAACTTCATATTTCGATTACACTAAATAATAGTCAGATCTGATGTCTGCAGTGCAGTTCCATAATTGATTATTTAATTGTCGATTGTTTTTTTTTTGTTTTTTTCAGTTTTGAATCTCACAGAAAATGGACAACCCTGCCAATCATACACCGATCGCCGTATTTCTTTTCAGGAACCATTTACTATATTATTACATGGTGGAACCTATATTACTCACGTTTCAGGGGGCGCTTCCTCCTGGTTTCCCGACTCTCCCTCAATGATCCTTCGTGTCGGACCATGTCGTTTCAGGATTTTACAGGATTTGTACAGGATTTGTACAGTACTTCTTTAACACTGTGTAGGAGAACACTCTTCACAGGCCAGCAGCAGCAACGAACATCGCTCGTCACCCATCTATACCTGCATGCTAGTAGGTCGCGGCCTACGCTAGGAATGCTCTGTTTAATACACCCTACCGTTTGTGCGTGTGTGTGTGTGTCTACGCCGTGGGCGACAAAGCTATAGTTCCCCCGTCAGCAATTCCATATCACGAGACCACGAAGTCATATTGTGTGACACGGCCGGACTTCGTAGTATTTACGCCGAGCACGAAGACGCTGCACATACGCAGGCCGAGACCCTGGGAAAACGGCGCCAACAGGTCACGCCGTGACACGTAATTACAGGTGGTTTGTCCACGCATTTGACATCATCTTTTTAAAGAGAAGGCCGGGGATTTATATTAAAGTAAAGACCGTGCGTGTCTCTTCTGCGGATGTGTGTGTGTGTGTGAGTTTGTTGTCTATGTGCTTTTGGAGAGACTAGACGAGTCCTGGAAAACAGAGATGGCAAGCACGTCTACCGACATGGCAGGAGAAAATGACGGTAGGAAGAAAAAGAAGAAGAAAAAAAAAGTTTAAAAAAATGTATCAAGAAATACTCTCACGGTCGGAAGGATGCTTTCGGAACACCATATTATACAACATTTGCGCAGACGGTGGCGGTGCAGCATCGTCAAGCACCACGACGCGGACCAAAGAGCATTTATGAAATGAAGAGATGGAGTAAGAGAAAAAATGAAAGAAAGAAAGAAAGAAAAAAACTAGAAGATGGTCGGTTGTTTGGTAGGTTCCGTGGAATGTTGCACGTATGTCGACTTTGGTGCCGGTCTTTGCGCCTCCGCCTTTTTCGCCATCTTCTCCAGGCCTTGTCAGGCTTATTAGCCGCATACCATCCCGACTCCGGAGCAACATGTCATCGGCCTGACTTTTATGAAGATATAAACTAAGTGCCATCAGAAAACCGGATAGCGCGAGCGCGGCACTTTTGACTCTAATGACAACAATGTCTTTGCACGCGGCAAGCTAACACTTTTTTTTGTTTTGGGTTCGTGTGTGTGTGTCGGTGAATGTTTGCGCCTGTGTACTTGATGTGTGTGTATGTGTGTGAGTATGTGCATGTGCGTCTGCTGTGTTTTTATAAGCAGTAACAGCAAGAACGGTTGTGCAGGGGAGCTTGCAGGGCTTGCTGCGCGTGTGGGAAAATGAAATAATAGACTATAGTAACTAACAGAAAAAAATTAGTTCATAGTTCCAAAAACTGTAGATTAACTTTTGGTGAACTCTTGAATGGCAATATCGTAACTTGAAATTGTAGATTCTCGTGCGCTGATGTAAGGAAGCGTTGACTAGGCCTAATGGTTAAGGCACGAGATTTATCAAGTATGGGTACGAGCTAGCATTTGGGGGCATAGCTACAAGGTGCACTACAGAAAAATGGAGGGAAAGACAACGGAAGAGCGGATTTCTTAGGCTTAAAATAATGTTATTTTCTCCAACAACAAAAGTCGCGCGTTTTAGGTCCAAGAAATCCACTCTTAACAGCATCGGCTTCAGTATGACGCCCTTCTGTTTCTCTCTGCAGTGCCCCTTGCAGCTAACCCATTGAGGCTCCAGCATAGAGTTATATACAATAATACTACGTCGTGTCACTACCCTATAGGCCTATTATACAAATCTATTTCTTTCATGGAGTAAATCTGCCGAACTTTCGGTTTAATTGTTGGGATACAGCTGTACATGCATCACAGTAGCACAAAGTTGAACCTATAGGTTTGCAGTTTGTTAACAGGAAACCTAAAAAAAAATGTCACTATGTTCTTGTTAGGAGCTTATAAAGAGCATATCGTTAGAAGCGTTAGATATTACTGAAGTGCTGTGCAATGACCGATTATGTCACCCAGCTCGGTGAATTTTTGCGTAATTTTTGTATGTATAGCAGGTCCGTATTAGCATTTCCCTTTTTTACGGCCGTAAAAAAACAATTTCTATTAGCCTATATTCCATTTTTTTCCAGTATCGGTCGTGGAAACCCTGTTAATAGACAATTTTTTAATTATCTTTTTTACCTAACATTCTGAAATAATTCATGCGAAACCCTTTACATCGCGGAGCTAATCTTAAACTGTCTCGGAGAGTGAGTACACCACCTCAGCTTCCGCACGAACTGTGTACTGCGCGGCAGTGGAGAATTTGAGTAAAAAGGCACACAAAATGTGCACTGCCGTACACAACTGGTGTGGAGGCTAAAGCTGGTGCACAGTCACGTGTACTGTTAATGCACGTGTGTGTCGTCAGAGCATAATAAGGGCACAAACAGAGAACACAATGCAGAGAATCAAAAGAGTCTTTGCTGGGGTCTCCCAAGAAGTTGCCAAGAGCCAGGTCGTTTTGCTCTCTAACCGAGCAAATGCCCGTAAACTGTTTACGTTACGAGGGTATTTTTAGAGGTTTAATGTGACCGTTCTGCGCAGTTTCGCTCATCGGAAACGACTGGGAGGGGGGGGGGGGAGTCGGACTAGATGCAGGGGGTTTCGGGGAGGAATAAGACAAATGGAAGGATTCTGTTTCGTTTTTTTGGTCCGTTTGCTTCTTTCAGACAATGACAGCTTCCGGTAGTGAACGAAAAAGTAGCCTAGACGAGAATGAGGGATAAAGACCGTTTTGTACTTCATTCACATTTGCAGTGAAGAAAAAGTGAAGACAAAGAAATGAGTCCGAATGCATAGAGAAATTTGGCACTGCCAAGCCGCGCGTCGACTCAACTGAAACGAACAAAAATGGCCGCCATCCCTGGCTCTGTGTGCGTCTAGGGTTTATACTCTACTGAGAGGGTGATGCATTATGGGTAACGGGTGGAAAGACAATAACAACAACGAAAAGGAGGGATGAACGACGGATGGAAGAGAATAAAACGAAAAATAAATGTAAAAAAAAATTTACAAAAAAAAAGCTTAGCGAGATTCAGCGGTTTGGTATGATTTAAGAGTACCGGAACTTAACGTCTTGGAGCAGACGATGCAAATAATTGATCGTTGTTGAAGAGGAAAAATTGGCAAACAAAAGCGCTCTAGATCGCGGTTTTGTCATCGAGACACAGTAGAGTTTATTCAGTTACCGCTATAAATAAACTGTAAATGTAAAAAAAAAATGAACGAAACACTAGAGGATTACGTGCAGCTAAGGAGACACTACACTAATAAGATCGTTTTGGCAGAATCTCGGCGCTCTAAGAAGACGAATGAGACCGAACACAAAATTGGTTTGCCTACGTTTGCAGCCGACCAAAAAAAAAGTAGGTTTATGTGTTTTGACGATTAACCGTCAGTTGTTATTGTTTCGGGTCTGTAAGTCGTCGGTTAAAAATGTTTTAACCCGTCAGCGAATTTGTAAGCATGGTCGGTTACACAAGCGGGCTCTTAACTTTAAAAACAAGTTGAAGTAACACGCACTGGCATTCAAGCGAGACGTGTGCACTTATGAGTTTAAAAAAAAAATAAGGATAATTTTAAAAATAACAAGCTCTGGACTTAGAAGCCCGTAATAAATGCGAAATAATATTTATTGTGGTCTTAAGAAGCAAAACCAAAAGTGTCCGAAAAAAAATCACCTCCTAACAAGCAAATGGCTCACATGACCATAACAACAACAAACGCACTTTCATTTTCGGTCAAATCTGTTGACCTTGGTCACAATAAAATATAGAAACATATATAAAAACCGGAGCTAGGCAAAGAGTCAGCTTACTGGCAGTCATCTGAGGCGATCTAATGCTCGTATAGCTGAACTCGCTCAACGTCGAACCTTAACAGACATTTTAGAACGAGAAAGTCGTCTAGAGGGACAAGGTTGCCTGAACGACTATCTCACATGCCAGAGATCCCGTGTTCGCGCGTGACCTCAATCACTCTGCCATTTTCGGAAAGGAAAGATATCAGTGATGTGTCGTGCTCATGTCAGTTGTGACATGTAAAGCTCCTAGGATTGGCATTACTTAGCAAAATTGTCCTTCTCGTCTTCTGGTGCTAAGTCTTTGTCCGGTTGCGCGTCACACCTCCAACGTAAGGGAAGGTCAAACCCGGGAATCGAACCAAGAAACTTCCTATCATCGAACGGGGCTGAGATAAAATATATCCAAGAACCGCTGAATGAGTCTGCTGAGGGCAGGGAATAGCATGAACTTTGCCACGGCCCCCTTACACCACTATCCGACGAGATCAAATTCCTCAGGCCATCTACGCAACCCGGACCACTGCACTGTGACTGAGGTTGGCGCCAACGACCTAGCTGTCGATGCGCCATTAAGTCTCAACCTCCCCCTTCCCCCCCCTCTACGCTGAGCTCTGCCACGATGTATCCACAATGTATAGGTCAAGCTATCCAAAGAATGCATGTTCAATAAACTAGATTTGCCAACACTAGGTAGTACGTACATTAGCAAATTGTTCTCTTCCAACAAACAGGTGAAGTATTTGCTAATAATGTTACTTTGGTACTTTGTATTCGAAGCGGCAACCAATAAATTTCACTCCGTCCTTCCTAGCAACCCACTAAGTAAATCACGGTTTATTTGCATACAGGTAAATTACACCCTGTAAATTAACAGAAAAGCATTAAAACAGCTGTTTACTGTAAACGCAGGGGGTGGGGGGGGGGGGGCTAGACAAGACTCATTCTTTCCAACAAGACAACAACGAACCGAATGATAAATGATATCGCACGGAGGATTAGCATTTCGTTTCCGGCAGGCAGTAATGTCATTGAAAAGCCATTCCTGTCTCACTGCCCTAAGTTAACCCTTTTTATTCCTGTTCTGTATGCAACCGTGCCTTTAGTGCCTATGTGCTTTGCAATCTAATAAGTAAACTGGAACAGAGCAGAAAATAATGCCAGCTGGATCGGATGATGCAAAATTGTACCGGGCGGTGGCGTTGTTGCTAAGGATCACTGTGGTAATTTGTTTCCGGTTCTTTTAACTGAAAAAGTCAAGGCGTAGTTCTAAGTCGGAATGAAGAGTTTTGGCTTTGTGTACTAAGCTGTCATCCCCATTCATTATTCCCTTCTCTAATCATGAGGCTGTAAAATGCGGCCGAAACATACGTTTCGTAGCCAGTAAACTTGTTGTAAAGGTCAGTGGTTAAATCCAAGCCAAATCCAAGATGGCGGATCGCTTGCAGAGAACTCACCCTATCATGGGGTTTAAATTGTATTTTGGCATGGTTTCATAGTAAGTATGGGTAGGTGGAAGCTTTTTAAACAGGGGACCGCGACAAAAAATATTTTATCAAATATTAAATAGCGTTTCATTTGTTGATGCACTTGTGGCAAGGTCGACAGGAACGATAATATATAGGAAGGTTGGTGCTTCGTCATGCTCATTGAGCCATTTTCCCGCCGATATTTCGTGTAACGTCACTGGCTCCGGCCTGGTTCGGCTTGTACGCATGTGTTTAAGCTGTTGAACTGCATTGTGACGTCATTGGAGGCAGCAAAATCAACAGCCAATGGAAAAGCAATATGAAAAAAGCTCGGAAGAGACCCTTCTGGCTTGTGGTTTGTTTTCGCAGTCAGGAGCGGATTTATTCTTAATGAGAAAGACGTCTATTGTACGAGTCCCCAACTAGAGTTATAATGTCTAGAATAACTAACTAGGTTTTTTAAAATCAGTAAACACAGATCAATGTTAATTATACCGGAATAAGAGAAACACACTAGCACGACACATAAAAATCGTGATGACAGGAGAACCTGAGTTGTGATCCGGAATTCATTGGTTCAAATCCCGGTCGTGTCATCTCAAAGAAAGTATACATTCTTAATTAAGGCGACCGGATATTAGAAATTTTTAGTCTATGATTTTCGCTGTAGTGCTATTGTGTTTCCTGCATGTACAATACGCGGTGTTAGTATGTTCTATTACCTTTGAGGGGCCTACACCGTTGACACAAAATGTAATGGAACTTACCTAGAGGGAAGAAAAGAAAACAAAAATTGTAATTATTATATTGTCCGTTACACTCCAGCCAAACACACATCAAGAAACTAAACAGCAAGAAAAGAAAAGTAAAAGTAAAATTTGTTCTTACGTAAATATAAATTATTCACTTCCCAGTAGACATATTGGGGGGAGGGAATTGAGACGTAGTGGCTCGTCGACAGCTAGGTTATTAGCGCCAACCTCAATCACAGTGCAGTGGTCCGGGTTGTCACTGCGCCACACACCAACCCCAAATCTAGATTTTATCATACATCAGTACCTCCTGTTATAGTACGGAAGGCTATACCAACCCGCGACTCTAGATGTTGACGCCCCATTAGGCCTAATCCCCCCCCCTCTCCACTCTCATGAACTTCTACTCCAGCTCAAAAATCAGCCTGCATGGTGATTTTTTTTTACTTTCAGAAGCGTGTAGACCTTCCAAATGATCCCTAAATTTAGAATGAAGCAGCTTCTTCATTCACTTTCTCGTAGACCTATCAGTTGCTGATCCTCCCACCCATCATCATTCACCCGAATTTTTGGGTGCACAGTCACTCACTCAAGAAGAAGGACGGTGACACAAACTATCTCAATCAAGAAGACCAACTTCCTTTCCTGCAGTGAGTAACTGGGCCACATGGGAGATGCAGTGTTCTTGAATGGGATTCTTTCGAACTGTGACGTGTAGTCATGCGCCAAACATACACTGCTGAAGCGAAGTAGAAACGTTACGAACTGAAGGCTGAGGAGCACAAGATCGTGTAAACACAAGATAGTAGGCCTACAATAAGTGACGTTACAGTGAGTGTACCTGTTTAGAACCAATGACCCGTTTTACTATATCAACTCACTAAAGGCATGAATTACTTTAACTTACTGCTGAAACGTTAAGTGTACGCCTGCGAAACAAAAAAAAAATGTCGTTTAATCTTTACGTTGTTCCATTTTCTTAAAAATATTCCATTTCCCTACAGCTACTTCGTCATTTAAAATTTTCTAACAACTAGCCTACACCTCAGACAGCTTTAGCTTCTGACGCGCACCCAGCCCTAGCCATGGGTGAATTTGGCTAGGAAAATCCCATCGGAAATTTCTAGGTTCTTTTACATGTCATAATCGACATGAGCACGAAACATCACAGGGCCCTTTTCTTCCCAAAAATGCCAGGGTTGGCTGAGCCGGGCTCGAACCAGGGATCTCTGGCACGTGAGACGGTCATGCTAACCATCAGGCCACCTTCTCCCAACACCGCAGACAGCAGTTACGTCTGAAGAAGTCTCCTCCTGTGAATCGAAAATTAAAGTTGTTTGGTTGTGGGCTAAATGTGTTTACCAAGGGTGATCGAACACCCTTGATCATGTTTTTGATCATCGACTAACTCTACCCTTGTTGTTTTTACTTAACGGGAACCGAGCCCAAACAAGGTTATCTGCCCCACTCCGCTCCTCCCTTCAAGTTAAATAATAACCTCGGTTGTTAATCTCAAAAAAAATTAAATTCTGTTATAATTTACGTACATCAAGAAACAATAATTAGTAAGACCGTGTGGAAATTTGTATTTTAGACCGATGAGAACTATTGCAGCCATTATAAAGAAACGATAATTAACCTTTAAAACTTAGCGCTTGTAGTAGGCCTACAATTTTGAACCACACGCCACGTCAGATTTTTCGATTTCACGTATGTCCACTAGTACACATGGAGAAGCGATAGGCTTGGACGAGCGTTAGCAACACAATGCGTTTTGTGGCCATTGCGTGTGTCAGGTGTTGCGAGTTTCAGACCAATTCCTCCCCTTTCACCCTTCATCAAGTCCTCCCCTCCTCCCCCCTCCCCACTCTCACCTCAGTCTCGGAAACTCGGAGGAAGAAAGTTGGGCACGAGGCGTTGGGCAGGGGTGGGGGGGGGAGGAGTGTGGGGCACAATTGGAGGGGGGGGGGGGCTACACCGAGTAAAAATGGGAAGGTAGATCGGTGAAACAACACATGGGCAGCGGGCGCTCAGAATGGTCCTTGTTCCCAAAATAAATCAACTTAATTTCAATGCAATAAAATCGGTTCGTAGAAGAAGAGGAGGGGGGGGGGGAGGGAAGAAAACACAAACAACGGGCGAAAGGACTTAAGGAAGGGGGGGGTGAGTGGAGAAATGGTTGGGAGGGTGGGGAGCAGGCTGAAGAGCAGATCAGCCATGCTCCAGTAATTGTTCCTCTCACACCCTCTTAAAGAGGAAGAAAAGGTTTGAAGTGACCATCACACTCAGACATGTAGGCTACACACTTGTTTTTCGCCGAATCAGGTCGCCGTAATCGTCTGTTACCTATGTGATGTGCCCAAGTGGCCTAAGTTCGCATCTCGTCACAGAGAGAAATTTCTAAAGATATGTGGCATATATTCGAACGGCGTTTTCCGCACGTTTCGGCATAGCTCCGAGCGCAATCCAGTGCAAGGCATTGTCTGTAATCAGGTGTGACATCATCGCTGCTTTCGCCGTCTTCTTCACAGCGTTTGTGCTGTTATTTTTATTATTCTTATTTTTTTTTAATAGGCTACGAACACCAGTGAATGGTCGTGTCCTTTAGCAGGAGTGAGAGGAAAGGAAAGTAGAAGATTTATTAGTTAAACCAAGAATTTCTAGGGTTTGGGAGGAGAATTTGTAACTCTAAAAAGTCCCTATTAGATTCGTCCCCATTAGTTCAGTCCGAGTTTTCAGAGGGCGCCACGTGTTCTATCTGGTAATTTTTGCTCATTTTTCAGCCCAAATCTAAAGTAGACTAAATTACAACTAAGCTAGGCTGAATAATAATTAAATATAAGCTAGTTTCGTTTAGTTTAGTTTAGTTTTAGACTAAAAACTGAGTAGAAATTCTCACATAAAACACGTGGCGCCCTCTATAAACTAAGACTGAACTAATGCGAATATATAAAAGGCGTTTCAGGATGGATCTCAGTCAGAAATTCTCTTCCCCAACTCTATAAATTCTTGGTTAAACTTATATGGCTGCATTTTCTTAAATGCGTGAAGTTTCGGACACCCCACATGGAGAGACGACGCATGAGCTTCTCGTGTCAAATGTAGCGGGTTGAAAACCCTTCTTAAACAAATATTTATCCCTCTCTGTCGAGTGGCATCTTCACAAGCGCAAAGATCCAACCCGAAACAAACTAGCTAACAGATATCCAAACATTCGGTTAACCACAATCATCAGTTTGTAAAGGCACAAGCACCAAATCAGTAAAAAAAAAAAGATTTTTGCAAAAAAAGTGCTAAGAAACACTATTTTGCGATGTTTCGGGTTCTGAATACTACCCATTTTCAAGCATGAAGAGAAAGCATAAGGTTAACGTCGATATATAAAATACACTTTGAGTGTAACCCAGCACACTATAAACAACATATCATTATTTAAAAAAAAGCTAAAGTTTTTTAAAAGAACCTAAGTCGGATTAGAAACCAAATGACAGCCTACCAAACCAAACCTACGGAATGCAGAAAGGAGGCAGTAAGATGGAGCAAGGTACCAGTTTATACTGCATAGGTCACTAGCGGGAAACATTTTTGTTATACCTAAGTTATGCAAGACTGGATCACATTCAGAAAGTGGCTTATTTTCTGGCATTAAGTGATTATGAACAGGCGAGCGTTCCGTCAAAACACAAATAAATTACAGGGTGTTTCAAAAAGAATGACCCATTTTGATTACGAGTTGTGTTGTTGAAACCACGAACATCATACGATGGACTTTTACTCTGATTTTATTTGCTGCACGTCACTTGATAACGACACGTTTCTGTGTGTAGAAACGTCGTGAAAGTTTGTTGTTAAATGTTCTATTCTGGTACTGTTTTAATAATTAATAGTAAAAGACTTGATTGCCAAAATAAAAGGCAAAAGGAGAAGAAAAGGGGACCTCTAACAACCATCCCGATGATTAAGAAAGGGGCAAGTGCCGTCATTCATACAATTCTGGCCGTCGAAGGAAGGCTTTGAAACAATGTTTATTAAATAGTTTTCTAAAAGATGCTCTGATAAGGGTGAGACTGCCTCTTCACTAAGCGAGTTCCATGCAGGAACATCCCTATTGCTGAAGAAAAATGTCCTACAGCTTTTCTCATACCGGTCATAATCAATTTAAAAGAATGGCCTCTAAAGTTCTCAACTCGAAAAAGAAAAATGTAACGTATTATGCAGAATTTTGTATGTCAGTACAAGATCCGCCTTTAGTCTGTGCAGTTCCGATAATCTAGCTTTAGGAGTTTAAGTCGTTGTCCACGATAGTTTAGCTTTCGTTGCGCCGGCACAGTCTTTGTATATCGACGCTGGACCGATTCGATCTGATCAATGTCTTTTAACAGGCACGGTGACCACACCTGGCTAGCATACTCAAGCACAGGACGCACGTACACCTCATGTCCACAAATAGGTCGACAGATTTTCCGAATTAAAACATCGTCTTACAGTTGCCGATCGACGATGTTAACCTATAGTACTGTACAGCCCCACTGGGAGGAAGCATTCCTCTGCCTCGGTCTCAAACGACGAGATCAGAAAGCCCTTGCACCTGGAGTTATTGGCCTTTTCCACTAAGAGTGACCAACAGCTAAGCTGGACATCAGCATCAGTTAGGTTCTCATGGAGCCCGTGGTTCTCATCCTAAATTGTCGTGATCCACAAGTGGCGTGCTCAACTGAAACCTCGTGTGGTCAACGAGCTTAAATTAAAAATTTAAAAAATAAAAAGAGTAAGAAGCTGACCAATCTTTACATAAGTCACTCATTTTCCACCTACGATTTTTCTAAATTCCCGTCCATTAGCGCACGCACCCTTTAATGTGAGTGAGGGCAGAGAGAAAAAGAGTGTAAAGTTGTCACGCACATGTGTCGTCGCGATGGCGAGCCCAGAGACTTTGTGTGATCGCCCTCCCACGACGAGGACTGTCCCGCCGCGCATCCGGATGCGCAACTGAAGGGAGAAAGGGGTCAAAGAAAGGAAATGATGGGATGTTTTTTTAATATGCTTTTAAATTTTGTTAATGTGTGTTTTTGTTTGAGTGAAGCAATGTCCACTCTCGAGAATTTGGCTGACGGGAAGGAATTAAGGCCACGGTGTGCGTCTGTGCGTGGTTTTGTTTTCAATGTATATAGAGCAGTGACACGACGTAGTATTATTGTATTTAACTCCATGCTGGATCCTTAATGGGTTAGCTACAAGGGGCACTGCAGAGAGAAACAGAAGGGCATCATACTGAAGGCGATGCTGTGAAGAGTGATTTCTTAGACCTAAAACGCGCGATTTTTGTTGTTGGAGTAAATAACGTTATTTTAAGCCTAAGAAATCCGCTCTTCCGTTGTTTTTCCCTCCATTTATATGTAGTGCACCTTGTAGTTATGCCCTCCAAAACCCATACTAGTGCCAATATTGCGGCAAATGTCACTGCTCTATAGAAGAGAGTCCAAATTGCACAATGTCAACACAACCCGAATTTTCGACACGACTCCAACTCATTATCAACTTAACTTTAACTTTATTATATAAATAGCCGCAGTGCCGAAGCTGGGAGGCATACAAAAGAACAAAGATTTCCATACTCTTTACACATATTGGTGCAAATGCATATTGGTGTAAATGACCAGATAATGAGGTTATTATAACGAGCGTAACAGCAAACCAACATGCACTAAGAAAAAGGTATAAAAAAACACACAATGCACTTAAAATTGCACAACAGACAGCCAAATGCAGGCCAGACTACCCAAGTCAATTCTACAATTATTCGAACCATTTTTTTTAAAAAAGGAGAATTTAAAAATTTTTAAAATTTAAAAAAGAGTGAGTAAGAGGAGGGTGGCCTCTTTGCGCCCAAGGCCAACTGAGATAGTAGTTGAGTTCCTCGAATGCAGCTACTATCTCAGCTGGCCTTGTATTACAAAGAGGTCACGCTTCTCTTCCTCTCTCTTTTTAAAATTTTTAAAATTGTTAAATTCTCCTTATTAGAAAAAAATTGTTCGAATTATAGTATTGACTTAGGCAGTTTTGCTTGCATATGGCTGTCTGGTTATGCAATTTTAAGTGCATTGTGTGTTTTTTTGTTTCCTTGATAATAAGTTGGAGTGAGCTCGAAACGTCGCGTTGCATTGACATTGTGCATTTTGGAATTCTCTTTTCTACATACTTCGTTCCAGTGCTGACATTTTCCTAAAGTTTCGTTTTAAATGTGGCATTTAAACGATCGAATATAAATGAATTCTTTGAAGGATTGAGCCATTCTAGAAAAACAATTAACATACTGGAGTAAACAATATTTCTAAATAGCTTCAGAAGGAGGAAAACTTTTGAACAGAGGAGAACTTTTATAGTCTATTGGCATCTAAACCTCTTGAAATCTTGCTGAAAGTTAAATCGCATTCCATCTAAACCTGTGATCGGGATTAGGAAGGATAAGAATGAAAGGGCACGGCAACAAAATGGTTATTTGCACCAACGCTTTCACAAATGGTGCCTAATTCAGCAACGTAGTACAAATAAAAAAAAAATAGTTGAAAGCTGCAAATAGTCGATTATTTGAAAAACATAGCGAGGGGGCGAAAGGAATGAAAAGATGGTGGAAGTGGCTACAGCCGCGGCTAAAGGGAGGGGGGGGGGGTTGAGGGTTAATGTGCTAAAGGGCCACAGAAAATAAACATCAGGAAATATGACGTTCTAGCTGATGTTTACTTAACGTAAACAAAGATCAAAGATTATCGGTATTAATTGAAAATGTTCAAACATTACCAAAATCACTGGAGTATTTTTTTTCCAAATTCTACTACATCAAGTTCCGAATTAATAGTCTAAATCCACCGAATTGGATCATTCCACCTCATTGATTTTTTTAATAATAATAATATTGTGTGTTTATTGGTCAGTAAAATGGGCGAAACGGTAAGACAGGGTTCCTGAAGAGACCGCAAGGAGCTTACCATAAATCAACTTTACAGAGGGTGCCCCATTAAAATCACACCTTATAAAAAGCTCAGTATGAAAAGATACATCGCCAATTGTGGAAACCATATTTGTAGACCTGAACGCGATTATGTAAAACAGATTCAGCATTTCCTCAAAGAATGGTGATATGTTTAAAAAAAATTCTAAATCGGTTTGAACTACTTTCTTTTGCCTACAGCGCAGG
Source organism: Lithobius niger (assembly GCA_023313725.1). NCBI lineage: Eukaryota > Metazoa > Arthropoda > Chilopoda > Lithobiomorpha > Lithobiidae > Lithobius > Lithobius niger. The sequence continues at coordinate 13,907 of JAHWFP010092574.1, read as the reverse complement.
CAGCTTCATCGTGAAACTAGGGACCTCTAGAAGGCCTCAACTCGTCGCTTTCAATGTAAGAACGGCATCATCAGCATTATAACGCCAAACCAACCAATTTGCAACAAGCAGAAGGACTCAGTCCAGCTGTCGTTCCTAAAGTGTCAGACTCAACCTAACAGCCGCCTAGATGGCCACGTATAAACATAAATGTGTAGTCAATTCATCGAGCTCACCAGCGCATGATACGAGAGCACGCCATAACAGCTTTCATCTTGTTCAAACGTCCGGAACGCAATGTTTATGCTCAGCGACAATAGATAGAGGACTATTATTCCACGATAATAGCAGAGAAGCTGCCGGGCGACCATTTCGGCTATGGTCGAGTATGATGCGAAAGACATACCTACGTACAAGCGGTTTGATGCACCACCCCCCAAACCCCACCCCTCCCCCCCGACCCGCCACGCATGAGAAAGACCCTCCAGGCGACAAAGTAAGCGCCATTTAATTTCTGCACGACGGACGACGACGATGGTCATTTAATTTGGACAATTGTAGAGCAGTCGTTTTGGGGATGGGGGTGGATGGAATGGAACGGACGGGAATGAAAAGTATTTTGGCCGACGTCGTGGAATCGTGATGATGATGATGAAGGAAGGTACCATCATGACGAAGAAGAAGAAGATGATGATGATCGTGCCTTTTCTTTAAATCTGTCTATCTGTCGCATTTAGAAGGAATCAAATGAAAGAGAAAGAGATAGAAAGAGAGAGTGGGGCGAGTGTCGTTTGTACACCTCTCCCTCTTTTCATGCACACCTGGTTTGTGGTGGCGGCGGTGGTGGTGGTGGCGGTGGTGGCAACGCACACCCCTTACTCACCAGCCTGTCATTAGATGTGGCAAGTAGCGAAATTCATTCGTCGTCATCTTTCTCTTGGCATTATGTCAAACGCTCCTCTAATCATGGTGGTCGCGGTGCAAATTGTCGCCTTGCACACCCTTCCCCCCCTCCCTCGCTTTGCCAATCTTCCGCATACAATTTCGCTTTCTTCAAACCACCCCACCCCCACCCCCCACACACACCAAATCTACTAGGCGTCAGAGATCCCCACCTCCCTCAACATGCTTTCTCGACGAATTGGTCACATTGCATGATGAATATTCGAAAAAAGCGCAAGAGATTTATTTACAACACGGTGGGAGTTTTTCTGTGAAAATTTTGGAAAAAATGCTATGAATTTCTTTCAGGCTGGCTAAGTTCATCGAGGCTGAAAGAACGCTTTCTCAAAGAAAACTTGACACAAATGTTTACAGGAAACAACTGAGTTCCCTGGAGATGTGCAAGGGATCCCTGCGACCTGCATGGTCCTCAAACATGGTGTCCTGAACATGGCGTTTTTTTTCTGTTCATTGCCCCTTTTAAAGCATCAATCCCTTTTTTTATTATTAAAAAAAAGTGACTCCTCAAATCGTAGATAAGAGCTTTTTCCCTTTTTTTGATTTACTTTTCAAAGAACAATAGCACATTACCGGTGGAGGTAGGATCTGACAGACTGAGTACATGAGGAAGTTATGAAGAAATGTTGCTGCAAGTTGGCAAAAATCATGAATTTTCGAAGAAATCAAAACTACCAGTTTGATTTAGTTTTTAAGTCGGACTTTTAAATCAATTGTTTTTATTTTTATTTTTTTTTATTTTCTAACTCCACTTCTAAAAACAACTTCGAATTTGTGGGTTACAGTTAGATTATGTAAGAGGAAAAAGGTAGCATTAGGGTCGTACCGCTTACATGCAGGCAACTTTTATGCCTTTCTCAAAATATTCTAGATTCGGACTTAAAATAGTGAAACTTTTTATTAAAGACCTTTTTATTAAAGACCTTTAAGAACCTCCAAATCGTTATTATCATTGTTATTAGTATTGTTATGTATTTACATCTTTCAAAATCGTCCTTAAAAGCCTGAATGTTAATAAACAAGCCGTTAATTAGTTTTTAAAAAACCAGGTACAAGAATTGGGATGACAACGGGCATTGATCTGAAATGTTTGATGACAGCGTTTATTGTTTGAGGGAAGTCACCATTTGGATCGTCGATGACAAAGCGACATCACCACACCCCAAATCCACGTGATTTGTTGCGTCACCACCCGTCGATTCAATTTGAATGAACCATACGGTTCTCAACAATCGCACACACACACACACACAGCCACATATACCCACCCGCTCCCCTTCCCTTTTTTCCCCCCTTTGTTTTATTTCTTTTCTTTCTCTCAAATCTCATGAAAATAATTTCTTCTGGCAACTAAATGACGGTCCTCAAACATACCAACGACAGCGTTGGTTGTTTAATGATGAAGGACATGTCGGCACGCAGGCAGTTAAAAGAAAAGAAGAGACCGACCCTCGTCGTTTTTGCTCGACCCCCTAGCTATAAATCTTAAAACACATTTTAATATTAATTACGAGAATGGGAAGCCCGACTTGCACGTATAGTCAGCGTCAACGGTGTTCTCGCCGAAATAACAACGCAAGCGTATACGACTGCTATGAACTGAGCTCGACGGTGCTTCAGCGTGTACTTAATTAATTTTGATCATGTAAGTGTTTAATTTACGATTTTTGATCAAATTTTATGATTATAAACTCCAGTATGTGTTTATTTCAGTTTTCAGTTTTGTTTTGGTTTAAACTGTTCAGCACTTGAATTTATCAGCAAAATTAGTCGCAAGACTTCATATATACTTTTTATAGACTAATTGACAAGTATAGAGCAGTCTGATACCCACGTGACGAAATGAGAAATCTCAGTATTGTAGAAAATATTGCTGTCTAGAGACAAATCATGAGAACCACAGTCCTGTATGTAACAGTTTTTGAATTTTTGTATTAGTGTTGTTGTACTTTGATTAATTTTTTAGCAAGTCTATTAGTTGAGGCTTCCGTGAAGTACCCTGTCACTTTTGGATTGTTTCACTCTCGTTTTTAGTCTTCTGTACAACCGTACCGGCTGAGAAGACTATTGCAATGACTTTGTCCGTCCTCCGTCCGTCGTTTTTTTCAACTTCGCAACGGTACCAGATATTGATGACCATTGTTTACAACGTTAGATTCAGTGTGAGAAGTTAGTTAAATAACATGGTAAATTAAAACATCGTTACTTCCTCATAGCTAATCGACTTCTTCGACGTAACTAAATTAAATAATAACATTTGATCGTCGAATTAAAATCCTAAATTAAAATCCTCAATAAAAACAATGGATTTTAAGCTTCGTTTAAATAGTCTCGTCGCATTGTTGCATGAATGAATAGGCTTAACCGTCGAACCAAATCATCCATTAGGCCTATCTTCTACTTACGAAATAAAAACTGCATTTTTAAAATTAGGCCTAAAAAAATGAAAATTAGGCCTAAAATCATGTTACCATGGCAACGTCAAGTTGCTACGAGTCGCTGTTGGCTTCATCAACAGCGTCTCTCTCGTCACTTCCCTACTACCACTGATCTATATAGACTACGTTGCGCGTTACGTTGTAACACTGTAACTGTGTGCCTGAAGGCGCAACGTGTTGCAAAAATGAATAGGCTTGCTATGCAATCCATATTTCCGTTAGCTGCTATTACGAAATTAAAACTGCTGGTTAAAATAATTAGGCCTAAAAGCTGACAATTACGCCTAAAATGTAAAACAGGCCTAAAAGCTAACACATTTTAAACCGGCAATTGTGATGGCTATTGCTTTTAGATTAGTATAATAGAGATAGCTGTTGTAGTGCTTGATAAAGGTGCGCGCCTCAACATTTTTGGCGGAACTGTACAGAAGACCGGTGCAACTAGGCAGTCGCTGTAGCCGCTTGTTTTAGTTCGTCGTTGCTGATGAATTCGTTGTTAATGTGGCGAATGAGATAAACTAAAAGCTGAATGAGCAGAACTGAAGGAGTATATAGCACAATTTAGCATTTGTTTATGAAATGAAGCCATTACGAAAACTCGTGCTACACTTTGATCACTTGGTTCATCATTTGCTTGATCGTTTTCGGTGTCGAATGTTTGGCAGCAGCATGAGTTATAACGAGAAACATCCTCGGGCGTAATGAGTCGACGTGGAATGAGCGACTTCGTGAGTGTCCACAACAATCGTGCTAGTGGAGATGACGGTTACAAGGCCTGAAACTAGCAAACTATGAAGCCCGCACGTCACGACGTCACAGTGACGACTGTTACAAGACTTCAGCGTTGAAAGGCGCTCGACTACATTTACTGTTAACTTTCTGGTTACCTGTGTGTTGCGCTGTAAGAGTTCAAAAGGTCATTCCTCCCAGCGCCATTTTCCTCGATCCACCACATCAAGTACGGCCCCAAATTTTTATTGACTTACCGTTAGCCAATCCCTAGCTAAAAATCCGTTTTAAAATGTGGCGTCTAGAGAGATTTTCTGTTGAATATTGCTAACTTTGTTTACTGCGTCCCGCACATATATATGATCCTTTGCGCGCCGACAATAACCATGACGTTTCATTGTTTCCGGTTGTGACGACACAGATTTTGCGTCAATGCTGTCACGTGACCCGCAATTCGTCTGCTATAGGACAGACGTCGTTCACGTGATCACGAGAAGACGAGGGCGGAAGTGACGTTGTGGTATTACTACGCCAAATCTCGCAACGGCAGCGCGCGGACACTTGACTGCGCGTGGCTGTTATAAGGCAGGCCGGATGTTGCTTTAACATTGCATAGGCACTATCACTCAGCACATAAATGTTGGCGCTATTTTGCTTTTGTGCAAGCGTCCCCCCCCCCCCCAAGAATGTCATTTCCAACACCATTAATCGTCACGAATTACAACTGACGTACATAGACGGTTGGGGGGGGGGGGAGTGCATAAAAATTAGGAACAAAAGCATCTAGCAGGGGAGGAGACAGCAAACAAAAAACTGCTGCATCGACTCAAGACTTTCTTGCTGTTCCCGTCCAACCAATCAGCGGCTTGAAAAACAAAAGCCGGGGCCTCACGACTCATTAACTCTGAAAAATACACTTCGGTTCGACCCGACAGACAGACAATCCGACAGAGAGAGAGAGACAGACAGTCGAGCGAGCGCTTCTACATAGAAGAATGACTTTAAAAAAAAAAAGTTGAGGAAAATAAAAGTAATTATTTGCGGTTCGTGTGTGGGTAGAAATTAGGTGGATTTTGACGACGCCGTAATGATTTAACGACTCTATTTTTTTTTAAATGAAATGTGCTTCTCTTTCCACGTCGTCGCTGTCGATGCCTAGAAAATTAAACTTCCTGTGCAATTGTTAGTGATAGCCGTCTCAGAAAAAAAAATCGAATAAACAAATAAGAAATTTTAAAAGATTTCGAGAGTTTTTAGTCTATTTTCTTAATTCACTCTGTCTACATTTATTTTACGACGTTTTCATTAGGTTCTGACATCACGCAATAGTTTTTAGCACTGAAAGTTAAAATATCGGTTTAGCAGACTTAAGTTTTTACTCTGAAACTGCACTGTGTGTAGCAGATTTCCAAAAAAGTTGCGTCTGGGCACTGAACACAGAACATGGAATTTATGTTATATGCGTTAATACATAACATAACTAAACGTCTTATAAACTCCGTATCCAAAACCCTAATTTGGACTTGATACGACATTCTGTTCCCTTTAGATTAACTTTCTTGTGGAACTCCTTTCCTGATCAAATTGTTTCATCTTCAAGTGTTTCTGCCTTTAAAAAAGGTATCGACGCCTTTTTTGGGGAATTAGTGTTTCATTACGATGGTTAGTTAAAATTACCTTTCAGGTTTTTCTTGTATTTTGCTATTTTTGGCTGCACTCCAACCTGTTAGTGTATATTTTTGCATATATGTTAAGCTTACTCTTGATGGAGCTTTTGCCACCATTGTTTTCTTTTTTCACTGTTGTGAATTATTTTTGATGTCTATACTTTCCCGTTTTCGGGAACTGATAGTGGTTTAGGCTTGTAAATAAATAAATAAATCGGGATGTTAATTTCTGACCAGATCGTAAAAGACAAAGGCTGCGGCGTTGGATTTATTTGGAGTTGAGTTTCGGTTTCGATTGCCAGACACAGGCAAACCGCAAGAAAATTCTTTGGAAGTTCCTATGCAGGCCTAACCTACAGTACGTCAAGTTTAAATACAACTAACGTAATATTTACAAGACGTTTTGACGAGGCTAAAGTACAAAATCAGTTAAAATTACATCCCTTTTCATGCATCTCGATCGGCGTTTTAGCACCAACCGCCCTATTGCTTGCGTGTTCGATTTGCATGTGCCGAGTGACATCACAGTGCCCTTCAGTCATTGAGCGTGTTCCTAGTTCTACATGGATTAAAACAAACATTCTTTGAAGTACATTTTTGCTTTGTTCACCAAGCTGTTGTTGCTAAATATTTGCTGCTAAATTGTTCATCAAAGAAGCAGTGCTATATCTGTCCTGGCATACATTTACTTACATGTTTAAGCCTAAAACAATAGCACATCCATTACTTTTACCCTCGGCGAATAATGTCTTCACATCACAGTCCGCCATAATCCCTTAAGTTTACAAATTACGTCTTTTTCGTGCAGGCGCCTCTCTTTTAATTACGCGCGTTGATCGTTGACTTGCTTAAGCTACTGATGCGATTCCGGGAAATCCGTCTTCTTTCTTGTTCAAACAGAAAATGTTTGCTGACAAGAATCGTTTATACCCGTGGGGAGAAGCTCGGGGCATCGTTTAATTGTGTCTGAAAGAGTGAAGCTTTGGAGTGAGTCTATGCAAAAACTACAAAAACAAATGGCAAGAATTCGCCGTCCTACGTTTGTTTTGTCTAACTACCTCGAGTCTTTACTTGCTCTGCATGCGTTGGAACGTATCACCAAATTAATCATTGTAATTAATCCTTCTCTGTAGGAAAAGAAGAATAAAAAAAAATAGAAAAACTCACCGTTCTCCACGATAATGAGTATGCAAGAGCTTAAGATTGTAATTGCTTTAAGTGGTCTTAATCATTTGTCTCTCCCAACACACAAGTTCGAGAGCCATTTAAAGAGTTTAGGGTGGCTACTGGTCTTTCATTCTTTCTCTTTTTTCACCCCGACCGTTCTCATTGACATACCCGAGTTCTCTTTGAAATTATTTGCTACTGTCCGTCAAGTCCCACACTTGATGAGACTGGATTATTAAGCCATTGTTCATCAGCATCCTCTTTTCTCAAAGACATGAACCAGACAACGAAAATTCAAAACGACTTGCATTAATGGATCTGTGGAGGCGACAAAAGTATTTCGTTTAGAAAAGTTTGTATCATGTTGTCACTGGACCTCAATAAGGAGTTTTTTTTGTAAGTTACCCAAGGACAGCTGAATATACAAGGAGGGTGAGCCCATTTAAGGATACACGGTACAGTTCAAGTCCAAAAGAGGGGGGAAAAATCGGAATTTCTTGCAAAGATTTCGCAATTTCTTGCTAAAATACGGGTTGATCCTATGGATTTGAGTGGGTAAAAAACCCCATTGAGTTAAAGTAAGTTCCGGAATTTCCACTAATATAGAAAGCCTCAATTCTGTGGCGTTTTGACAAAAAGGCATAAGTCTATTTTTGGAACAAAAGGAGGTATGTTGGACTGAGCTCCGTTTGTCAAATTAGATTGACTGCTAGTGGACGTACCTCCAACGGACATATACAAAATAAGCTAGAAAATAGTAGGGTGGACTACCTCTCTTTGTCAAAGCAAATAGAATGTATAGACAAGCCATTTTTGGACTAACCTCAACAATGCTAAATTGGACTTATGCCCTTTTGTCAAAACGCAACATAATTTATTGATTTGCACCAATTTATAAAATCTTATAATAAACATTATTCTGTATTCCTATTAAATGACATTTATTACAATTTTTCGATGGCATTGTCCACGAACTAAAGATGAAAAAAAAAAAAAACCGGAAAAAAACATGTTTACTTTTTCGTGATCAATTGTTAATTTCATTATTAGATAATTTTGGGGCCTTGTACAAATATCGCTTCTTTGCCCATCCATATTTGGTGTATTTTCCTTATTCCTTTTATAATTTAAATCGAAAATTTAAGCCCCTGTTTAATCATGCACTTGTGAAAATAAAAGGTGGCAACCCCTTCAGCATTACATTACGTTGATGTATTCAACTGTGAAGACGTTGTACACCAGTGACAGCACATATGACTGTGTACCAGCTAAGCCTCCACACTGTGTGAGGCTAAGTTAGTAGGCTACATGTGATGTGCATTGTTAGTGCAGTATCAGAGTGTAGCTTTGAATTTGGTTGTGTGACGATTTTAAATACTTGCTTCCTGGAAATTCACTAATAATCCCATTTCGTTATCCACACTGTAGGTATGAGATTTCCGAAAAGACTTTACCTCCTCGTATAAATTTTGTTCGTTACTTCAGGAGTTCGACCTATAAGTTTTAATTGTCTTTAATAATTTTGAATAACATTTGTTTGGAAGAGCCAAAACGGTTCCTCAGCACTTCTTGTTTCCAGATGCACCCCAAGCTTTTTAGGTACTTCCTTCTTTGTTTTAAAAGTTGCTTCCATCATGTAAAAATGCCAAGAATCTGATTATGTTATCCTATCCAAATTCCGAAAAAGCTTTAGCTCCTCGGGTATATTTTGCTGGTTACTTCTGGATATTTATGCTTTAATCATCTTTAACCAGTTTCATTATCAAAATTTTGTTTGCAAGAGCCACATTTTCTCCTTCCCACTGAAAATCTTTACAAATGCACACAAAACATTGACGATTTTAAATAGCCCTACTGCTTCGTGAAAAAAAAATCTTAAGAATCCGATTCTGCTATCCACACTGTAAACTACTGTAGGCATCCGATTTGCCAAAAAGCTTTAGCCCCTTGGATAAACTTTGCTAGTTAGTTCTGAAGAAACATGCTTTAATTATCTTTAACCATTTTATTTAGCATTTTTGTTTGCAAGAGCTACATCTGCTCACTCGTACGTCACATGTTTACAAATGCTCTCCAAATCATAGTCTATCTTTCATTTATTGCATCACACTTCGCCATAGTGTGAACGCAAACATTCCACGATGCGTAGGTCTAGTGTAAAAGTTGTGTCTATTGCTTTGACCTTTGCGTATCCTGGGGGCAGAGAGATCACTACTCTCTTACAGACTATAGCACAGAACATCATCATCCCCAAAACCTTACCATGACCATAGGGGGGTGAAAACAATAGATTTAGTGCTTTGCTATACACAGCCATAGGCAGATAGATAGTACAGTCTTCTTCTTCCCCCTATCAAAGGGCCTTTTCCGACAAAAGCGTGCGAAAAAAGCTGTCCAGGAATGTAACGTCTTGTCCAGGGCCATAATAGAAACGGGCACACAATAAAAGAGGACATTTTTTGACTGCATCTTTGACGCGTTTGCTGTTTTACGTAGGTGTTAAAGCCGTGGCCATGAAATTGCCGGTCGTAATTCCCGGGACACTGTTGTCCCTTTGTCCCTTGCCATTGGAGCAATTGGCGCCGCTCTTGCTGAATTCTGTGCCGTTCATACCCTTTTGTGTGTCCCGCAGCAAAGGACCAAAGTCGTATGTTGCAAAGAAGGCAAAAAGGATGAGAAAGGAAGCGTTACCTAACAGAAAAAAAGAAAAAAACGAAAAATAAAATAAAAAGAATCCAGGGCTGTTGGAAGTTTCTTCTGCTTTTTCTAGCTTGACGTTCTTCTGTCCAAGAACGTGTAAAGTCCGGCCGGTCCTTCTTATTATGCTGCATGGAAACTGGTTGATCGTTCCGTTGCTCCTCGGCGTCTTTTGTCGTAGCTGGATTTTTGTGGATAAAGGTAATGTACCCCAAAAATGTCAAGTCACTGTTAATGGAAGGAAATTTTCAGAATTCCTCCAAAAGGTACGCCGAATTAGTAATCAGAGCTTGGTCAAGAGCTTAAGTTGAAAAAATCATGGCCAAATCATTCCACAGGCTACTAACCAGGTAATGTGAGAGACTCTCCAACAACTTTAAGCACCCAGGACGGACTACTGGCTATTCTGGACGATGGCTAGCTATAGCTCAAGCTGGACAAGAGTCAGATTTACCGCTATAACGGACGTTCGTTTGGTCCGGCCAACAGTGCAGGGTTGCTGGTTCGAATCCCTAGGCTTCTCCGTCCCGTCACTGTACCGGTTTCTGTTTGCGAAACGTAAGGTTCAAGTTGAACCAGTTACGATGCTCAGGCAATAGGTTTGCTTTAGCTGACTTCAGGCACGAAGGAACTGATTTTAAAAAGTCAGACTTTTAAATTGTGACACGTTCTAAATTAAATAGGATCTTACAAACGAGACTTCATTGAACGTTTACCAGGTGCAGTGAAGTGGGTACAGTGCTCTGCACAAATAAAGCGGTTGCGATACCTGATAGGTCCTCCATTACATCTGCTGACGCCCCGACTCGAAGCATGGTCTTGTGCTATAGGGGCCCTTCGAAAAATAAAGCCAACTGTCAATTAATGCTTCGAAACATATAAGGTATTGTTTTGCCCGTCATGTACGTAGTGCTCCAAGTGTGTTTTTTTTTAATTCAACAGCGCATATTTTTAACTCCCTGTGATTCGATCGTAGTTCAATAAATTTTAAGTGGGGTGTAAGGTTCAAAATATTTAGTGAAATAATCATCAAGTTGCATCGCAAATCAGTGTTAAATTGAGCCGCTTGAGAACCCGGGGATCCCCAGGAAGACCCACTACAGCAGGCCCTTTTCAAAAATTGCAGGAAAACGTTCCAAATCCACACTGATTTCTTTAAAATAAGCTAGCTTTCATGGTTCCACCCCGGACCACCTCTCCCCACCCACATTACAGAAGGACCTTGTTTTAAACGTTTGTAACGAATTACAACGAAAATTGTGTCGCTAAGTTGTAGGAAAACTTTTCGAATTCACGCTAAAATATTATTAAAATACGCCAGCTTACAGAGCTCTTCTCCGGAACTCTTCTCAGTTGGTGAAAGTACTGAGAACGTTTTTTTTTTATTTTTTATTAAGTGGACTTTGGTACAACTGTGATATCACAATGAGCATTTGTTGTTAAAGGGAATTAAATATCCCTTGAGCGTTAAATCCAACGGTTTGCACGAATATTTTCAGTAAGACAATCGGTTTGTCGTTTTGACTTAAACGTAAACTGAACAGTATTGAAGACGTATCACCTCTACGTCAAACCTTCGTACGTGTGCTGTAACGTATATTTTTTTTTTCTAGCCAGACGGTTATAGCGCTATAGCAAATGTACGAAGAGCGTAATGGAGTTCAAGCCCGCGGCTGATCTGCAACTCAGCAACCGTTATTTGCATAGCTAAAACGAAACGATCAAAAAAAAAATACGCTAAAGAAGAAATAAATTCAAAACAAGAAAATAAAAAAAAGGGAGAAAAGCCAGAAGAAGAGAATTTAATCCTTCACTTCCGTCCGGATTCACAGACCCCGGATCTTTCCGTTTGGTTTAATTCTTGATGTACAAAAGCAAGACAAGTTGCCTCCCTCCATTATCCCTACTTCACCCAAATCGTACACTCGTAGCAGTGATGGGCGCAAGTCAGTTCCGGACTTGGAATTAATTGACTCAATTCCATTTTTGTGGATTGATGGAATTGATTCTACGTGGACAATTCCAGGCTATGAATTTATGGCACTGACTTGGCTTGATTTGGACTTGAGTTGGGTGTTTACCGAAATTATAAACTGACTCGGTACAGGAATTGACTTGATGACCATCAATTCAGCCATTGTTGCACTCAGGTTGACTTGACTTGTCAAGTCATTCATTGGATTGGTCATTGCCTAGGTTTGATTTGTTTTTTATTATACTTTAAATTCCCTGTTTTGACCTGATTTGATTCAACTTGAAATTCCAGCCAATTCCAGAAAATCCAAATCAATTTACCCAATTTCAGCCTCAAAATTCACCAAAATCGTCTAAATTTTCGGCAATACCTCCAATTTTGTAAAAAATTACCTGAAATCATGCTGGACTTACGCTGAATTGGGTGGAGTCGAAGGAATTGGTTAAAACATTTCCTGAATCAACCGGGAATTGACTGAACTAAGACTGGATCAACAACAAGTCGGTGAATTGGAATTGATTTAATAGAATGAGAAACGAAAAGCAATTTATGGAAAATAATTTGACATAGTAAATACGGAATGTGGCAATGATTTGATTTGAATTGAAACATGTCAGTGACTTGGTAGGAATTGACGTCCGAGCTATGAATTGGAATTTGAATTGCTTATCAACGGTATTTACGTAGAACTGGATTTGAATTGACTTGCTGTTCACTTCATGTCTAGATAATTGACTCAAATCCATCGAAATGGAATTGCACCCATCTCTGACTCGTACTATACACATAGTGGAAGAACCATTTAAAATAATTTCCTTTAAAGAATTTTAATTTTTTTTCGTCTGTGGAAGTACAATTAGTGGGTCGTATACTCGTGGGTTTTTAATGATTTTGAAACTTTTTTTTTCGCTACGCAGTTAAAGTCAGATATTTCGTTTCATTTTTTCCACACTGTCATTTAATCCACTCACTACCCTTTTATGAGGACAACCACCTTTCACAAAATTCGCACACTCAATCCCATTTGCGTGGGAGTCAGCCTTGCACTCTCTCTCTATCTCTCTTTCTGTTAAGCTGTCTTCTGACATATTGTGCTTCAGTTGTGACTGCAGCAGTTAGAAATTATCTCCGCCTCCCCCTCCCCCCCCCCCAATTCCCATACACTTACACTCCTGTCCTCCCTAAATCCTCTGAGAAAATTCGTTTTAACAAGCGGTGAACATGAAAGCAAATCGCATTGGCCAACAAGCCTCTAGCGGTCGCAATGGCGGTCGCATCTACATAAGCCAATAGTGATGGCAGTATAGCATTGCCACAGTTTCGTATACTCGTCCCAACTACCCCCCCCCCCGGGCCCCACAGGCCCCCCCCCCCATCCCTAACTCACCCCATCTATGGCGCGTTGAGCCCATTTTCGGATTATTAATAATTATGATCAATGAATGGGCGCGTGCTGTAAGGTCGTGTCAAGTAGAAGGAGCGACAGATTGAATCATTGGAGTCGACGGTCTCTTGACACCCCCTCCCGGCGATGTGTCTTGTGGCGGGGGGCGCCCCCACTCCTTTCTCCGCCACACGATGAGTCCTCTTCATCGAACCCTCAAAACAAAATCCAATTCTAGAAGAGGACGCTCCTCTTTGTTCAGGAATATCCTCTCAATATATAATTGATACAAATTGTATCTCATTTTGTCGGTTTCCCTGTGCTGACTGTGCTAAAGCAATTGATTCCTGTGTATATATATATTTTTTTTAGAAAGAGTTTACACGTTCTGTGTCCTTTTCCAGATTTTACGCGACCAGCAACCAAGACGATAAAAGTTAAAAACGTTAAAAATTACGGTGTTTTTAACTTTTTTTTTAGTTGAATGCACTGTGGAGAGGACACGCTGTGGGAAGGTGGAATTTTTAAAGTAGTATACTGAAAAACGTTATTGTTTTGTGCTTTATGACGCCCTACGTATTTTATGTAAAATTCTTATTTTTTTTTTTGGGGGGGGGGCTTCAAATGTTGAGTTTCCATGATTTTTCCAACAAAAGTTTTTTTGTTCGTTGCAATAAAATATAAGTCCATAGTAAAGGTGCCCAGTAGTCGTTGTAAAGGTGCTTAAAAAGGGCAGTAAGGTGAAATAAACGGCCGTTTCTAAAAAAAAAAGAAGAACATTGAAAATCCCTTGTATTTAAGGAAAAGATTGCTGGCATTTGAGTAAGACGGCGAAGCACCCAGGCGACAAAGGGGAGTTCTGCAAAATCATGTAAACAACGGCCTACAATATCGGTTTCCCCGTGCCTTTG
>JAHWFP010092573.1:0-18779 GCA_023313725.1 Lithobius niger | reverse complement strand
GTCCACGTGTTGGGCAGTGCGTCTGTTAGATCTACTCTTGGCATTCTAACGTTATAATAACGTTATTTGTTACGTATATGCTACCATTAAGCATATGATTATGCATAAACTAAACCTAAAAGTAAATTTTTGTTGTTGTTTGGGATGGAAACCGAATCAATTTTTCCAAATCTTGCAAAAGGGGCAGAGGAAGGGGGAGGGGCAGTATTTAATTCAACTACCAATTGAAAGTCAACTACGTGTAGTAAAGAAGAGAAAGTGAAGGGAGAGAAGAGACAGAGGATGGGAAAAAATGGGGAAGGGGGGAGTATTACAGGAATTAAAATTATCCGCCACAGTGATCAGGTAAAATTATCCTTCAAAACCAAACACCGGAAGAACACAGCAAAACGAAACCTAGAGCGAAGCCGGGTAAGACTACTAGTTTTAATGAATACAAAAATATTGCTGTGGGTGGGTGAAGGCTCTCACCAACGACCACGCGTCCCATGGAACTATGGTAACCCATTTAACGGACTGACTCACTAACCCATGGGTCAGTTCCATCTCTATTTCAGATGTCACCTTTTTTCTGTTTTTTTTTTTTTTTTTTTTTACCCCGTGACTGTCGTTATCATAATTGGTTTAGAAAAAAATCCGCATTCCATTACGGGAAAGTGGACACTAGCAGCGCTTAGGACTCGCCTAAATACCTCCCGTGACGTGACCCCCAAGACGGTTGTTATCGATTTGGTGGTTGGGAAGGAGCAATGACCACTGGGGGAAAGTTTCTTCCTTTTAGCCGTGAACCCGCCCCCTTTTCGCTCAGTCTCTGACCCAGCGTAATTTTTTTTTAGTTACAACGAGCGCAAAATACAAAACGGTGGCATTTTCAAAAATTCTGACTGCTACAAGTGTGCATTTTGAGTCGTAATCTTCCTTTTTTACTCTAGTAATAAAATAGTTGCTATGAATTACGTAACAACTTCATGAAGCCTATCAAGAGCGCTCGAAAAGTTCATAGCCATCTCCCTTAATTCCTTGTCCATTCCCTCCACCCCCGACGACAAATAATGGTCCGTCCCATACTTTATTTCGCGAAACTGTGCCAAACTGGAATTTGACGATAATGTAAAGTGATATTAAGGGACAGTAAACCAAACGAGCATGGTTGAAGTATCACCCATTGAATAAATACCGATGCACACCTTTCCGTTGTCTTTTGGAGACTTAAAAGTCATACTGTCTAAAATGGTTGAATCCACTAAATGGAACAGAGCAGAGCGGTAAAGCTCGGGTATTTTGATTCGAAAGGTTGTTAAAGGGACACCCGGCTTGCCGTATAACATTCCGCCTGCCTTATAACAGTTCGCGCTGATCGCCTTCCGCGCATCTACGAACATCAAGGTCATCTGAGATAGTAGCTACTGTCTCATTTGGCATTGTGCCTAATAGACGAACCAGCATGAACGCATTAATCGTGTCGTCACAAACCGGAATGATTCTCGTATTTTAACATCACAATTTATAATTTTCTAGGCTAGTGTCTTATAATTTTACTTCGGCGATCTATTGGGATAATTAATTGTAATTTTTTACTGCATTACGCGTTTAGATTTTTGATCTCGTGGTAATTATTAGCAAATTAGTACATGTAGCTTTTTAGCTGGGAAAGCCTAACGGTAATTAAATAGACCTTTGGGGCCGTACTTGATGTGGAGGATCGACAAAAATGGCGCTGGGAGGTATATCCCTAATTCGCTTTGGTTGGGGTGAGACACACAGCAAACGCATCATGCACGGAGCAAACGCAGGCTGGCTGGCAGGTAGACAGGCAGGGGGGGGGGGTGCGAGGCGCGGGGAGGGCAAAGATGGTACCGGACAGGTGCACATACGGGAATGATGGAATTTGGGGTAAGGTTGGGGGGGGGGGGGAAACCCGCTACACTGGCGTGTCGTAGTTGCGCCGGGGTACGACTAGTTTTAAATAAACGTTTACATTTTTTTTGTGGGGGGAGGGGGGGAGAAGATGTCCTCGGGGAAAAAATGTCCGCGCTAACGAGGAACATTATGCCTGCTGTCGTTTTGAGGACGAAAATATCCAGGAACTAAATTTCCGTGTTTGCGTGTACTACACCATAATCCGTAATTTCGCAGTAAACAAACGTTGCGTATAGAACACGCTTTGAAAATCGCCCACTAGATGTCACCACGCGACGGCCTCTTACCTCTGCTATTCCACGAACACGTAGACTAGACTACACTTTGTTCCACATTATGTTTGCAGGAAACTGACTGTTTCCATCCACGTGTCCTTTCGCCACCAGTGCAAAAAACACGTAAATATCGTACTCGTAGACTATCACAGTAACTGTGTAGAGCCTACAAGTGCGATATCCACATGTTTTGCACCCGTAGTGCAAAGAAACGTGGCGTCATACAGTTTCCTGCAAACATAATGTGGAACAGAGTATAGAAAGTTAATTTCGTCTAAATCGAAAATCGAAACGAACCCAGCTCACCACTACGCCAGAGTCGGACTGGGTAGGAAAGGGCGCCTGTGCCATTTATCGAAATAACCGGGGATGGGCGCCATTCGTTTTACAGGAAACTTCAAGTGATGGTGCCTCCAACCGTCAAGGGGTTTGGGGAAGCGCTCTAATCTCCCCAGTAGCAATGTCCGGGGGTCGAGCTTAAGAAGCTTTACTTATTTTCATATTCTTTCGTCATTTCTGGCTTCGGAATGCATTCTTCAATATACATTTTTATATTTCAAGTAACGCTAGTTTTTGCTAATTTTGGAGTGGGTTGGGGAGAGGGGAGGGAGTTTAAAAACGTAAGTAATGGGAGGGAGACGAGAGAAGGGAATTACTGCCTGAAAGGAAAGGTTATCAGCGCACAGGGAATCCAAAACTATTCAGTTTTCTTGGCAGAGAGTAAAAAAAATAGACTGTACCAAAGGGGCGCCGAAAGTATGGCAGCCTAAGGGTGTCTGTGCCATTGGCATAATGGCACTATGGCCAGTCCGAGCCTGCACTACGAATGACGCATTACACTGTTTACGCGTACTGTTTACGCATTACAGTACAGGATTAACCAAACCTAAAGGGAAACTGAAAGTTAATTTTTTTTTATTACATTTGGGGTTGAGACCAAATCAATTTTTACCAAATATTGCAGTTTCAGAAAGCACCCGTGGTAGCATCCAGATACTGCAGTTTCATTTCTCTTCATTGGAAATTAAGGTATATGTTTTTGGAATGAACAAAGTTACTCCACCCGAGCGAAGCCGGGTAGTTTTGCTAGTGTTTATACTATAAATTTGTGTTATATGTTGTATTAAATCGTTAACGTTCGGCCGTGTCCGGTTGAATGGTGGCTTTTGGTTTCAGAGGTCGTGGGTTCAATGACACGTTCAGGCACTCTGGCATTCTGGTGCTATGAAGTCCAAGAAATAACGGAAGTGTGTTTGCATCTGTGCTTCCGTAATGAAGCTTTCCCCGCAAATGCGCGTAGTGTTTGTTTTGATAAGCCTTGATGTTGGGTAATTATTTGTTGCTGTTTGAATATTTTTTTTTTGCCTGCTTAACGCCTGCCTTTGTGTACCGCAGGCGAAAATTTGGATGCATTAAATGTGATTTTGTGGGATTGTCGGCTGCTTCACTCCACTGATAGTCACAATTGTGTTTTGACTGACATTGAATTCTGATTTAAATCAAGTCCACACTTCAAATTAGCATGTACAGATTCTAGGTGTTTCCTAGCAAAATTCTCCGTCCCCGTGCCGAGAGATAATCTTAGCAGTTTGAAAAGAGGACGTTAATGCGACTATTTCCCTTTTTTTTTCATTGATTTAATTCATGATTTAAATAACTTGATTTCTTTGGTCGCAGTAGTAAAAAAAAAACGGTAGAACAGCTACAAATGTGATAAAAACACAATTTTTCCAGAGGGGGCGTTTTTACTTATTGAAAGCTTCAAACGGCTTTGAATACTTGCATATACCAAAACCTTCGCCATTTTCGGCAATCAGTAAATATTTGCTGTAAATTAATTTTTGATAAAACAACTTATT
Organism: Lithobius niger; assembly: GCA_023313725.1. Classification (NCBI taxonomy): domain Eukaryota; kingdom Metazoa; phylum Arthropoda; class Chilopoda; order Lithobiomorpha; family Lithobiidae; genus Lithobius; species Lithobius niger. The sequence continues at coordinate 14,725 of JAHWFP010092573.1, read as the reverse complement.
ATAAGACCGGCCGAATCCCGTCAACAAAGAGCCGTTTTCTGAAACCCGTCTTGAGGAAGCGGTGTAACCTGTTTCCCTGAGTCCCATTTCTCCGAAAATGTAGCTTCTCCTCAAAATTCGGCGAAACTGGAGTTTTCGTTTTGCCGAAAAAATGTCAAACGTTCCTGGCTCCCCCACGTTCTCACGCTCAAAACGGCGAAACGTGTAATACCAGAAACTCCAACTAAACGTAAATTCCTTCAATTAGGAATGCTTCTTTAATATAAAAGAGGGACTAATAATTTTACATTATTGAATCATGGACCTTTCTTCAGGCCAAGCGAAAATTTTGCCCACTGTCGCCCAACGCGTAAAAACAAAATTAATTCAAAGGTTAACAGACTAAACAAAACTGGAACGAGGCTTGGTGAACCATCAGAAAAGATCCCCACTCTCCCCCTATATCCTTCCTTCTTGTCATATTTCAAATACATGGAGTGGATTAACCAAGAAGAATGGAAGCTAAATACTGTCAAAGTAGCTTTAACGGTAAATGAGAAAGGGTCTGTGAAACGGGATTAGATACAATGTTCAGCAAAGCTATTTTTAAACAATGAAGATGTTTAAAGAAAAGAAACTGATTAATCAAACGAAAGAAGCTGTACGGTTTCTTGTTTGGTTTCGAAAAGAAATTGATATTTACGTCCTTCAAAGCCCTGCCAGGGAAAGTTAGTTGCTATACCCTAGGGACCGCCAGTCGGCTCGGCTACGACACTGTCTTACCTCTTTCAAGCCTACGCCATAGGCCCTAGTGGTAGCTGCGGCTACTAACATCTCTGGTAATGTTTTACCTCGTGCTGATTCTAAGGCAAAGCATTACTAGAGGTATTAGTTGCCTCAACTACCACCAGGGCACCGCATGGGCTTGAAAGAGTTAAGATGCACTATATGGTTAACTTTCTGATATCGTCGTGTCCAGTCGTTTGGTTCTGTAATGGGAGGGATGCGAAAAGCCGATTGATTTATTACGTATTGTGTATCATGTTACACAGTCCGGAAAACCAAATCGGTTCTGTTAGTGAATAGTCATTTGCATATGTATTTGTATGCCATGTTAAAAAAAAAAGAATACCGGAAAATACAATGACTTTGAAACAAATAGTGTTGTTTGCAGAGAAACACTCAGACGCATACGAACAGTACCACGCAGAACTAACAGGGCAGGGGCAATTTTTAGTAACAGTCACAGTAAGTTTAATTTATTTTTTCTGCGGAATTTTTTGGCTTTTTCACTTTTTACCCTATTTGCCCCTTCTTCGGCTGTTTTCCTTTTTTTTTTGTTCTTTTAGACGTGTTTAGGCCTTTTTTAGGATTTTAGGCCCCTTTTCCCCTTCAGATAAAAAAAATATCTGTTTTTTTTTTTTACAAAAAGGAGATTTTGCGAAAAGGCCGGGGCAATTACGCCCCCCCCCCTGCCTTCTACTGCATACTAATCTCTCGACGAAGAGGTTTTGTCATCGAGGTTTCCTTTTGAGTGGAAATTTTTTGGATGGTACTGGTCTGTAGTTCCTGTTTAATGCACGGTGGTGGTGACGTCACGCTAACACCTGCCCATGCTAAAAGTGTGTAAGTCGTTATATACGGTTAATCAGAAAACCCACACACGTCACCATAGGTTAATTTTGAGAGCCACACTTTTTTGATAGCCTAACACTTTCTTCGGGTCTACACAACCCCTGCTCCACCATGTGACACCAGCACGCCCCATTGCAACCAGCATAAACACGCATATTTGCAACCTGCTAAATTTTTCGTACTAACGCGGAAAAAAACCTCGCATAGTATATGCGATGCCTCCCCCCCCCCCATGGAAGAATGACCCAACCCGGCAACCTTCTGTCTCGACGATACGAAAACTAGGCTAATGACGCTTTGAAATCCTAAAAACCTACGAGACTCACAAGCGAATAGTGCATTTTATACTCTCATCTTATTTAAACTATCAAATTATAAACAAAATATAGTTTTACCTTAAAACACAAACATCAGCAACTAAACTGAGATGAACATCTCTCCCCGTCGTTCCGACTTCGTACACAGGAAGCTTCTCACCCGGAAGCTTCCGTTCAGAAATTTATATAATTCGCATGTAAAAATTGTTAAATTCATGATTCACAAATAAAATTTACAAACAAAAATCTTTAAAAACTTAAATAAATCCGGTTAGTTAGCTTGACGTCACACCTTAGCATTAAAACACATATCCGTGAACTATAGGCGATTAAACGGCGATATTTACTCGTTTGCGAGAAACGGCTAGTCCAATATCTCGGGGGGGGGGGGGGGGTAGAAGGAAATTCACTCGTGCTTACAGCGCTCGTACGATTTTCCTCCACCCCCTCGATAGTGAACTAGCCGTTTTTCACAAACGAGCAAATTTCGCCGTTAAATCACCTATAGCTCACGGATATCTATTACTTAATCTGTGTATTGAATTCTGGGTATTATGCGTAATGTGAGCTTTTAAATGGGGCGCGCAATTCAGGTGGTTCCTGGTTCCTTAATAAATTCTACTTCTAGAAACAACTCGGCTGCGTTTTTTGTTTGCTAATTCAGAAAGATTATTCTCCTACATGACAGCTCATGTATGAGTTGAGTGTATGAGTTGAGTATGGTTGAGTGAACAGAATAATATGTAAACACCTAGCTTAGAAACCATGCAAAATAAAATGTGATGCGGAAAGCCAAATGGTCAACGGAAATAGGTCTGCACCTATTGTTGTATTAGTGGTCATTGTGGCTGAGTGGTTAGAGAGCTCAGCTTGGTTGCTGGAGGTTTTGCGGTTCTAGTCAAACACGGTTCCCTTTTCAAAGTCCCCGCCAGAACTTCCTGCCAGGTAGCGTGAGAGACTACCATACTCCTTCAGTGGCTATGGGAACTATTCTGGCTAATTCTGGATATCTTTTGGCCCCTACGATTATTGAAGGTTTCCCGGTTCAAATCTCCGGGTTGGCTCCTCCCTTTACTAGATATTTCTTCTTCTCTAAAAATTCTGGTAATGTTCAAAATTGAGCCGGTTCAGCCACACGAGCATTAAATTAGTTCGGCTGAATTAAGACTCAAAAGAAATTAATTAAAAAAAAAACCTGTAGCGTTAAACATAAAATACATCGTGAAATTTATCACGAACTTTTCAAGAAAGTAAAGTAACAAAGTCGTTGTTGGAAACCCTCACTTCAGAAAGCTTTGGTTGACACGATGACGATGCAAGCAAACCAGAGCGCAGGTTCCGTCATAATTTGGGCAAACTGAATTAGTGCCATCCTTAGTAATTCAGACCTACGGCGCCCCCTACGGCGATGAGTGTTCAGAAACAATAGGCCACACAGCACAACTACTTTAAAACCGAAAAATGCCACATTAATTATCAGCAACCTATTTCCGGTTAATGTAGGCTAGCTGGCCAATAACCGAGCTCGCAGGAAGTTCATGGCCATTCATAGAATTCGGGTGAATCGAAAGGCTTAGAAGACGCCCATAAAACGGAAATGTCAAAAGGAGTGGCGCCTCCTGTTGCGGACATAAGGTTATATGCGGAATATTTCACTACAACAGCATAGACTGGATTTTCTTGACTGAATTTGACTGAAATTTGACTGAATTTTCTGACTTTACTTAGAACTAGTTGAAGCCAGTGTGGTGTTGAATGCACGGTTTGCAATCCTGGTGAAGTATGGTAGCTCATGTGTATGTCCATGTTCTACCGAATCAGGCCCGGACTGGCAGCCCCAGTGCCATGATGTTTTAAAAAGGCCCCCAAACACAATTTCGTGTTAGAGGGGGAGGTCATGGGAGCTTATAAGGAACCGTTTATTATTTGTGGCCGGGGGGGGGGGGGCATAGGGGAGTCATGAAAATGTGACCACCAAATTTTTCGATGACCCCCCCTCCCAATCCATTTAAAAACCCTGAAAAATCTTCACTTCTCCATTCAAAATAATGTGACACGCCCTCCCCCCACTAAAAAAAAATCCCTTTTGTTATGCCTATCAAGACTGTCTGTAGATAATTTCCTGTAGCCAAATTAAATAAGTAGCACTCTTTTCAACAAGTTACCATTAATTGTAAGGAAGGACAAGGTAATTCAGTAATTATAATAATAATAACGGTTTTCCCCCATTTAGGGGGGAAGGATCCAGAAGGGTTGCGGGGGCATCCTCTGATACTGGTCCCACTAAAGTGCAATGCGGCATCACAGATAAGATCTTTTCGGAAAACTCGAGAGGTCAGTACAATTCAACTCCTGCCGAAAGACACTCAAGAGATGGAGCAGAGACTGCAGCCTCGGAAAGGGAATTCCAAGGAGCTACTACCCGACTTGCAAAAAAAAAAATTTAGACAGTCCAAGTTGCACTTGGGAACCCTCAGTTTCATAGAGTGGCCCCTAGTAATATCCGTAGAGCAGAAGTAAAAAAAAAAAAAGGCAATTCCACAGGCAACAGACCATGAAGAACTTTAAATGTCAACATCAGGTCGGCCTTCAGGCGCCTCAACTCAAGTGGTTCGAGGTCAAGTAACCTCAGGAGAACTGTTGTGCAGGCCACGCAATGAACGCGTAAAATACTGTTGGACAGATTCTAACTTACCAATGTCCTGAAGGAGGTAAGGCGACCACACCGGACTCGCATACTCCAGCAGTGGTCGCATATATACCTTGAAAGCCCAAACCAACGTATGCCTATTCGAGAACACAAAACACTTCTTAACAATTGCAAGTCTGGCAAAGGCTGAAGTAGTTATCAGCCTACAGTGGATGGTCAAAGTTATGGTCAAACTTATGGTCAAAGTTGAAATTGATGCCCAGATCTTTAATGTATTGCAACGAATTCAGCTTGCAATTAGCCAGATAGTACGAATGTTTTAAGTTCTGTCGGCCAACATGAAACGTACAGCATTTTAATGTAGCGAGTGGTAATTGCCAACATTCCGACCACTCAGTCACTGTGCTAATCTGGGAAGAAAGGAATTTGGAGCCAGTTTCATCCAAAACCTCATCACCAATCTTCAGATCATCGGCGAATTTGAAATTTGGTTTGTCAGTTGTTGTATGTGCATTTGTTAAGTCATTTAGAAAAATGACAAATAGCAAGGGTCCTAATACGGATTCCTGAGGAACCCCACTGATGGTAGGGAGTGATGATGAGAAAGCTTGCGCAACCAGGACCCGCTGCGTTCGCCCAGAAAGGAAATCAGCGATCCAAGCCAACAGTGTTCCACAGATTCCAGTTTTAGCCAATTTAAATTGCAGTTTGCTGTGCACCATGAATTCAAAAGCCTTCTGGAAGTCGAAGTAGACGACGTCCGTAGGAATACCTAAATCAAGTGCCGAAGTCCATTTATCCAGTGCTAACAATAATTGCATCGTGGTTGAACGCTTTGGCAAAAAGCCAAATTGATCAGGATTTAACAGGTCGTTTGCTTCCAAAAAAAAACCAATACATCCTCACGGATAATTGACTCCATGGCTTTACACGCAACCGAGGTGAGAGCTATCGGGCGGTAGTTAATTGGATCCGATGCATTTCCCATCGGATTTTTACAATTTCACATAAAATTCTACATAAAATCAAATGTCCGTTTCAGTAATGCTTCCAAATAAATTAATAACAAGCATACCCTTTTATCGTCGTGGGCAGATAATTCAATAAGAGTTCGTGTACCGTCCTCTTCAAGTTTTCATTTAACGTCAAAGTATTATTCTGTGCGATTAACTTGGCTAATAGGATTAACCTTGGCGGCTTTCCCTGGTTGAATGATATCACTACTTTGAAAGGCGACCGTTGTTTGAAACTTGGCGGCTTCTCTTATACTAGTTTGGGTTTTGGGTGGCTATCACTACTTTCAGAGGACTGTGAATGAAGCAAAGATCAGACGGTGTAATCGTCATCTGTACCTTTTTTTCTGGAGAAATTTTATGTCTATGAATTTTCTCATTCATAATTTTCATCTTTGCCATTGCCCAATTAACCGTTACGTCAGTGAAATTACCACGGTTTGACGCTTCTTTTTCATTAGCTTCGTTTACTCAATCAGCGCATCCCTCTCCACTTTACCCCACCTCGGTTAACGTTAATCATTCAATCACTTAGCTACCATCGTCGTGGGGCAGATAATTTAGTTTGGATTCGTATACCGTAACAAAAAACCGACCAAACCTTTGCAATAAAAGATACTCCGTCTCTTAGTGAACCACCTATTTGCAAGAACAATGAATTCTGACAATTAGGTACTGAAACAATACGCGTGGTTACAACAATAATTTTGCACTTATGAGCCACTTCAGGGCCACGTGCTTCTAGCTGCAACCCCCATTTTATAAAAAGGCACTTCCCCATATATGACGCTTTACCTGTTTGCCGAAATTTAGATCTTTCCCTAATCAGCTGTAGACGTGTCGTTATACCCTATGAGAATTAACATGGGAGCCTGCGGACTAGTTACTAGTCACCAGTAACACAAATCAACGTTATTGAGGACGCTTTTTCTCCATGAAGGACACGTTCCCACATTTTCGTGTTGACGTTTTCTTCGTTACTGGACCCAAGATACCTGATTCAAACGATTTGCAAAGTTTTCTACCGCATGGGGAATTTACACCAATATGCTGAAATGAGGTATAAGTTGGTTTCAGTTAAAAGACACTGTCTTCTAGTGAAGGCCGCCTTTTTTTCATCAACAATCATTTTTTAACAATGGGATGTCTACAATCGGACGATTTACTGTTACTTGGCGGCGACACACTAGCGTGTGTCTAGATAATTTTGAATGCTCTCAAATTTAGGCGGCCGACATGATTGAATGACTTATTTAGTTCTTCAGCGCGGGCTTGGGAAGCAAGTTGAATTGTTTCCAAATTGTTGTCGTCGGTTGTCTTCTCTCACGATTATTTCATCGTCATGTCTTCTCTCAATGTCAAGACATGACAATGCTGCTAAATGAAACAAAGGTGCGACGAACAAATGGGGGAAAAAACCAAACGGCGGGAAGCAGAACAACCGTCCGTTTTACGACAATCAGTTGCTAAATCAACAAATTAATGACGTGGAAAATGAAGAAAATTCATGCTGAAAATGTAAAAAACCAAACAACAAAAAAACCCAAAAAACAGTGAAGACAGCGCTTGAAATCTAAACAAATACCATACAATATACATAATCGAGCTGACATGACACACGCTAAATCCAAGCACGTGTTGCCATCAAATAATAGATGACTTTTGTAGAAGCGGAAAAAGCATACGAATTAACTGAATTAAAAACGGCTTCACCATTTAGGGGGGAAAAAGCATTAGAGCTCGTGTCACAGCTGTGAAGGTACCCACGTAATAAACTGATTAGAGTTTACTCTAACGAAACGAACTATAATTTGAAGTCCAATTTCAAAAGAAGAGCTTTCACAAAAAAGAGCTTCACACATTAGAAATGCGCGCACAATATCATATAAACACATAGCACTCACACGAAAAAGAATTAAAACATAAACCATGAACCACAACAAAGCAAACACCCAGAAACACAATTATGCCTGAATAATGTATAAGAATTGGGACATGCCAACATATCAATCACATAACAATCCTTGTTCCTGGAATTAGAGTTCCAATTAAAGTCTAATCCGTTTATTATTTGTCTACCTTCACAGCTGTGACCTCCGCTAGGAGATTTAATTTTTTTATCCTAAATGACGAAGTTCTTTTTTGTTTAATAAAACTAGTGATATTAATACAATAAACGCTTCAGCGTAAATAGCAAGATAAAAGGCTCCATTAGAGAAAAAAAAATACAACCTTAAAATCAGTGAAACGAGGGAAAAAAAAACTATGTGGTACTAAAACAAAGTAAAGCAGTGCTGGAGCCGAACACCAGGAAACAGGAGTCACTGAAAGCTTGTAGTATCGCATCTTACACGATTTCTTCGTGTTTCACTGATTCTAAGTAGGCCTATATGGCTTATTTGATGGAACCTTCCATCCTGCTATTTTTTCTTTAGATTTTTTTTTTTGTATTAGGCAATGTAAGGATTCATGCCAAGTTTTACATGTTAAACGCAACAATGACAATTTTTGTCTCTTGTTCCTCTTGTTCTTCCTGGGACGTATTTTCTGTCAAGCCTAGCATTCGTTTTAATTATTGGTTCATATAAATTTTTGGGGGCATTATTTTCCTTCTACAGTGCCACAGTCCTTGTAGTTTTTCGGGAAAAAACAACAGCTGAAATAAACTAGTACGAACACAATGAATGGAACACAATACTATTATTTCGATTTAGTTGCTTTAACATGAACTGGCCATGTCGTTCGCGTCGCTCATTTTACTGGGGTCGATCCATGCTTCGTATTTGATCACCAAAGCCACTACAAATTTGATGTACTGATTATTACGAAGCAAGCTAAGTACACTTATTGCTCAGAATTTGTTTCTCATTCCTTAGAATGTCTGAAGTTCATGTACACTAAAAAAGGGATTGTCGTACGTTGAAATAGTTTACTGTATGCGGAAATCTCTGGCTTTGCTCGCTCAATCCGCGCACCTCCGTGCTTTAGAAACAGAAATGTTTGATAACTTCACAGGTCTACTTTTTCCGTGCGTGGAAACCAGTTGAAGACAAACAGTTTTGAGATCTACACGTCATGTTGCTGATACTAAGATGCAATTGAGTATGTGGGCGTTTTAGGTGGTTTTTTTTTTTGTGTTGGACAGTAAATTTCCGTGAATGGTAAACGTACACTTGATCAAACTCTGACGTCATGATATATTAGCCAGATATGTTTTTCGCGTATTTGACGGAAAAAACAATCAAGTTACATAAAAAAAAATAGGTTTGATAGAAACGTCATTTGATTTTCTCTCTTATGTCGCTACTCTCACCTTCATCGTGTCTTATAGCTGTAGGAGTAGTCATACAAACACACACGCAACCGTCTTTTTCAGTGATGTAGACTAAGTTACTGCAAAAACTGTCGGCGTCTAGCCAATTGTTTATATTAACAGTTTAACATGAGAGACGTGTGCTGGAAAGGTTTCAAGCTGAGCGCATAAGAAAGAAAAACGAAAAAGAAAAAAACTATAAAGCGTAGCACTTATAGAATAGAATAGAATAGAATAGAATGTATCGGCCAGTAAGCTTAGAGCTTTTAAAGGCCCAAGCGGCAGACGTTAAGTGGAAGTGTCGGCCAATAAGCTTATAATTGTCCGCAGCCTATCTTGAGTTCTCCCCAGAACGAACACAGATAATCGATTGTACGTTTTTGGTACCAGAGTGCATTGTTGATATCCAAGATGGTTACAAAATCAATTGTGGGCGTCAATTAAAGCCGCCTCCTCCAGGAAGACGTAGCCGCTCATAAAATACCTGCAGGACTCAAGATACGACGTGCACACAATAGAGCCTTTTTAAGGCCCAAGCGGTAGATGTATACAAAGTATTAAGCGATGTGGGAGCAGAACATCAAGGAGCAGGCGTCACTTAAAATGTGTGTTAGTATCACGCCTTACAGTTTTTTCTTGCATCACTGATTTGAAGGATTTTATTTTATTAAGCGTTTTTTTTTTTTTTTTGCTTCAATTATCATTGGCTCCAATGAGTTGTTTTTTGTTTTTTTTTTATGCCAAAGTGTCGAAATTTTACATCATTTACGTTAATGTTTTGCGCAAACACTGATTTTGGAAAAGATGGCTTAACCCGTACGTACTTTTATTGCTGTTGAAAGCCATCGACCGACCAAGGCTTTAAACCTTCGTTTAAACTTTGGTTTAAAGCCATCGACCGATCTCTAGTGATTCGGGATTTTTTTAAATAGGTTTTTAAGTTATTTTTTGTACTATTAATTTAAATTGAAATGCGTCTACGTGACTTAAAAAACGACGTCATTTTCTGTATAATTCCGCAAACCAAACTGGTAGCGGAGACAACGTTGATGACGGTTATGCCTTTCTAGGCTGTTAAACCGAGTCACGACACTATAATAAATATGTCATGTCGACAAAGAAACGTCATGACGCAGTAGTCTCCAGCTGTCTCTCGTGTTACCAATGACAGCGTAAGGATAGGATCATCGACAGGTTCAGGATAACTGCTATGTCATAATTTTTTTTTAAGAAGTAAGCTTCCTAGAGGGAAGCTGTTTGTGATGATACAACACAAAGCATGAGACAGATGCCACACACACATGCGTAGTTGGCCTTTCCTTACAAAAGAACTGTTATACACTGTTAACAAAACGTTGTGACGCTCTCAAATATACGAAGGACTAAGAGAACTCAACTAGGATTCTGAGTAATCGAAATGTGCTAACACACGAACATTATTGGACTGAGCACTTATCAACTGATAAACTGAAAATAATTGATAAGCGCTCAGTCTCATAATGTTCGTGTGTTAGCGCATTTCGATTACTCAGAATCCCAGTTGAGTGCCCTTATAGTCCTTCGTATATTTGAGGGCGTCATGACGTTTTGTTAAGTGTAACTTTTTTTTTGTAAGAAAAGGCCAACTACGTATGTGTGTAGAATCTATCTCATATGTTGTATCATCACAAACAGATTCCCTCTAGGAAGCTGACTTCTTAAAAAAAATTATGACATAGCAGTTATCTTCGTTTGTGGGTGTGTGTTTCGATTTGACTGAAACTGTACATTTGGTTTGATTGCATGGCAATTCTACTAGAAACAGTGCATTCCAAACTATCGCTTTGTTTGCAAAAAACGGCCGCTAACCAGCGATATTTGTGACTTAACTCGTTTTTAGGCTTCATTGTATTGAAAACGAGATCATTAAGATTAACGAGTGTGTTGGTGGCAGGGCAGGGGGCGGATCCAGGAATTTATGTTGGGCCCTTGAAGACTTTTTTTTGGCCCACTGTGGGTGATTTGGTCACCCCCCCCCCCTCCCACCCAATCCAATGTCGGCCCCACTGTGTGCTATTAAGTTTATGACTTTTGGGAAGAGACGGGCCAGCTTTCTGTTTCCAAATTACGTGAGGGTTCCACCCCCCCCCCTTGCTCCTCGACCAGTAATTTCGCTAAGTTATTTCTCATTTACCGATCCATGAAAGATCACCGACCAGTGGCAGATCTAACGGGGGGAGGGGGGGGTGTGAAGGGGCAACTACCCCTCCCCCCTTAAAGACCGGTAACGTTCTACAAATTACTCTGACATGCTAGATAACCAAAGAATAACGCCTTAAAAGCCATGAGTCTGCTCAACTTAATTATGGAATTTGCGTGTATGTTGTGTGTATTTGTCTTTTTCTGTTTGAGACACGATAACTTTTACAATTTCGTTCTGATTTTCTCCAAATTTCGTGACAAGGCAGTCACTGTAAATAACATTTACGAGTTGGAAGGTAGAATAACGTATAGCCATAACAATTTTAATGAGCCCTTATCTATTAAAACGCTGTGCCCTAATTAGGGTGTGTGAGTAGAATAATTTTAATTCGAGTCGAATATCGAGCCGAATTCGAATAGACCCTATTCGTTGAACATATTTTGTTTACAAGTTTTCTTTAAAGGTACATTCTTCCCAACGCCATTTTTCTCCACCCTCCACATCAAGTACGGCCCCAAAGGTCTGTTTACTTCCCGTTAGTCAATCAATTGCTAAAAATTCGTTTTAAAATGTGTCGTCTAGGCGATTTTCTGTAGAATATTGGGAACTATTTTAATAGCATCCTGCTAATATTTACCTTGCAATAACCATGACGTTTCATCTGTATGTCTGTGCGTGTACTAATTTTTAATCGTTTGATAATAATTACCATGAGATTACCAAAAATTATAAAGTGTGATCTTAATATACGAAAAACGTATCGGTTAGTGACAACACAATTTTTGCGTTCATGCTGTTTGGTCTACTAGGCCAAAGGCCAATGAGATATTAGCTGCGTTCTCGCTGTAAGGAACGAAAAGCTACCATCTTAGTTCGCCTTGTGTTACTACGCCGAGTCTCGTGAAACGGCGCGACGGTAACATGCGCGGATGGAGATCTACGCGTGGCTGTTGTAGGACAAGCAGGAATGTACTTTTAATTTTTTTTAAAGATAATAAGAACTAAGATGCTGCTTAATTGACTGTGTGGGTCGTGGTTTTCCAGTTTTAAGGATATAACTTGAAAATGGCTTGAGCTATTAGTTTTTAATCTACACATCCGGAAAGCTCTCGTCGAGACGATGAATTTGATATATTGAAAAGTATCGGTCAGAAATTGAAGAAGTTATTTCATTTTCGCTGGATTCGAGCTTTTCGATCTGTATGTGAGCAGCGAGCAGAATTCGAGTACAAGTTGCATTCTGGGCTCGGTTCGAATTTTTTGAGTAACGCACATCCCTATGCATTACGTCAGTCTCCAAAGGATTTGTACCCCGGCAGTTCATGAACTGGCACGAAATTCATGAAGCGGCCTAAGCTGGTACATTATTATGTATACCAGTTCAGTTTAGTTCACTTTCCGAGATTGAGGCACCCACGAAGATCATAAAAAAGCTGGCCTTATTAAAATTTTCGATCCTTAAATATCCTTTGGAGCTTGGTCACTAAAACTAGAAGAATACACTAATTACTGCCAAAACAGCTTGAAACTACCGTCAACTTTCATACTTACACATATTAGAAAAGACACATAAAATTGCCTATAGTAGGCACACCCCACCATATTGGAGTGACATCATAACCTAAATATTATTAATGTAGAAAATGTTTCTTAGATTTACCTAGTTCGCCATGTTTGGAAAGTTTTTTTTACTTTATTGATGGCCCTTGTACTATTAACTGAAATTGTGTAACCCAGCCTAATTTTTTCAATGGGCTCAGTATATATGATTTTTGTGTTCCCTCATCAAGGGCATGTTTAGCATCCTCTGAATGGACTGTTACAGCGTATGACCTGTCCCCTTCATGATGGCACCCCCATGATCGATTTTACGTCTTTCTACCGCTCGGTCACACTGACCCAGGTATACCCCTCTACAGTCTACGCATTTAATGGCATAAACAACATCTCTCTTCTCTTCCAAACCAGGCTTATATAATCAAAGTCTCAGCCACTGAATTTTCACTGAATTTTGACTGAATTTTCATCCCCACGATCAACAAGTTCCTGTGATGTATACCATCTGACACGGTGATGAACGCCAGAGTGAGCGGTTGTCTGATCCGTGATAACTTTTGAATCCATTATCTAACTAATTCCAAATCCCCCCCCCCCCCCCCCCCATCGATTCTACGCCATATTTGTGCATTTAAGTAAAAAAAAAAATAATCTTGGAGGCCACTACAAACGCCTTACGCAGTAACAAAAAACTTGACGAAAAACTATGTTTGTGAGGGTTCGCTGGGAGACCAAGCACAGCCGAGGGACAATGCCGAGGGGCTTGGTCTCCAAGCCAAGGGGACACGAGACCGAATCGTGCCTCTGACACACATTAGGTTTTGGGGCCAAGCCTTTAACTGCCTTGTTGCTGTATCGCTACGTCTCCCTCGCCAATCGAAAAACACAGTCCAAACGCGCTCCCAAGCTGTGTGAGGGGTCCCCGGGGCCCCAAACATATCGGGCAAGCACAGCCCAGTGGTTAGCGTCGTCGTCTCCAATCCAACCGAATGCCGGATCGAATCCCACGACCGACAGAGTGGTACTTAAAAAAAAAAGTCACCGGAAGTCCAGTGTGGCAGTTAAAGGGTCAAATCAATACAGATGGAAACCCACTTACGTTGCCATTTTGGACTTAAAAAGAAGTCCGACTGCCAAAGCCGGGAATTGAACCCACGACCTTTGAAACGAAAGGCAGAAGTCCTACCGCTAAGCCATAATAAGCCAATAATAAAATTGTCATTCACCTAATACGACTTGCTGTTTCACGGTCACTTTTTCCCTCAACTTTAATTTATAGGTCGAGACATTAACCATTATGGCGTGACATGGTTTTATGTAATTGTACTTCCGTATAAATCAGGAGAATCAAGCAGATAGTATATTACGAAACAAGGCCACAGCTGTGTAGTTAAAGACATGCACTGACAGATTAATATCTAACGAGAATTTTATTTAATGATAAAAGCCACCTGCTACACAGGGTGTGTGAGGGAAAATGCGCCTCAAATTAGTTTCTTACATCGGTGCTATGTGGTACTGGAAACGGAACTAAATCAACCAGTTAAAGATGGATGTTCAGCGACGGAAGGTCTTAAATCTACCGCACCATCCATCGTACCACCATCCACCATCTGTCGTAACTGCATTCCTTTGCAACCCTTACGACAATGTTAGAAAGTTGTTCTGGTTGTACGTGAGTGGAACTAACGATTTATTTTTAGCATTCTTAAGGCTTCCTTCTGCCTTAACGTGCTGTTGGAAATGCCTAACTATACCTAGGGGCCTGGAACTCAACGCAACTTAACGTGAGAAAAAACAGAAATTCTTAGGGCACTAGGAATCAAGCCGTGCAAACGTTAAAAGGGCGCGTTTGCGCTACGACTTGCTTTTGCTCGCGCAACTATAGATCTTAATCGCGATGGCAAAGGATGAGCAAAATGGATTAGCTAAATACGACGTCGTTTGCATAAATGCTTGCAGTCTTGTAATCCGTGACAATAAGATAAAGAAAACTCCTGACGAAATAATTTTCCCAGTCGGTCCTCAGCTCACATTCTTGACTGTTTTCGTTGCGAACAAGCAAAGCTGAAACCGCCG
>JAHWFP010092572.1:15756-35990 GCA_023313725.1 Lithobius niger | reverse complement strand
GCCTAAGCGACGATATGTCGTCGTTGCAATTCCGCTGCGAAAAAGCCTAAACGGCGCTATATCGTTCACCCACTTCACCGCACTGTTAAAAAAAAAACCAATGGCGTACATCGGAGGTGTAATACCGATTGAATTAGGTATTATTATGGAACGTATATTTTCGGTTAATTCCGATTAATATGATTTAACCCATAATCGCCTGAAAAAAACCTTCAGACCCCTTTTTTTTTTAGAGTCCATGAGGTACTCGGGTCGGTAATCGGGATTCGAACCGGCAATCTCTAGGTTTGGAGCCGACGACGCTGACCACTGGGCTGTGACTGCTCGCTTTGCTCGGGGTCACCGGGGCCCCCTCACAAAGCTGGCACTGGGACTTAGTTTTTCGCTGTTGTACGTTGAAGGCGTACGTTGGTATCTATGTGGCTACGGGTTAATATCTTTTTATTACCTTAATCGATGTTATTGTCCCCCACGTCACTGCCTGTATTCCTCGAATCAAATGTGCCGTTTCAACGGGCTTTGTTCAAACGCTTCGGTATCGCGAGCGCTGATTGGTTCGCTCGCGGCACGAGACTATTCAGCGGTTCACAAGTGACGTCACGCGAAGCGAGTGAAAGTCGCATCCATTGGCGCTAGCATGAGTGCGTTGCATTGCGGGCAGCCGATAGCAATGGCTGTCCTATGCGAGTTGGTAGTGGTTGAAGGAATAAAGCAACTTTCGGAAGTAATAACAAGCGTTGTGACGGAAGAATATCGAGTGGATGTTATAATTCCGAGTACTGTAAGTTGAAACTTTCGTTAGCGCTGTTTACGTAGTCGAACTTCAGGATTTTTTAAATAATGAAAACGTAGGACGAGGGTCCCAATTTTATTTCTGGCCAATAATTTACAATATAATTATTATATCTGTGAATGTTTATACTCCTAGACCGCATAGTTTTTTTTTTTACAATTTATTTTCGTGAGGCATGCAACTTGTTCATGGCAGCCATGTTGCGGCCATAGGCTTTTTCAGCAGGAAAATGAAAAATGGTGTTAGGCTTGAAAGGGTTAATGAGACGAGCTGAATTGTTTCAAAGTAAGCAGCAACAATCATTGCGTGCGCGGCCGTTCATACTTAGTAAATGAACAACAATTTATTATAATTGCAATAATTATAACGACAATGAACCGCATTTTGTTGTGGAGTGTGCCATTGTAGAGGGTTTGACTTTCGCTGATGAGCGGAGTTACTTGCTTACTGAATGCTGGGTTTCTCAGTGATTCACTCAAACTTCATTCTGACTTTTCCGGGAATACACCAAAACATCCGTAGGAATGTCCTGATTTCCGGCCAGGGAAGGATGACAAGGGCGAGAAAGAAGGGTAGGAGGCAGACTGTCACATTTCGGGGGGAGGGTGGGGGCGATTCTCTGAGGGGGGGGAAGGCGTAGGTAGGGTGGGGAGCATTACAAACAAACCCCAAACACGTACGGTGCCGGGGAGCTACACACACCACATTGCAGGAGTCTGGGAGGGGGTGCAGTTCGGTTTGGAGGGTGTTGGGGGCAAAGACGCGTGTAGAGGTGTACAGGAGGGGGGAGGGGAGGAGAAATTGACAGTGCCAGTTACTTTCGTAAGACAACAAAACACCGGGAAAAGCTAAGTTCGGAAAATTCAACCATCGTGCAGCATGCACGGGTCCAGCTAGTTTAGATTAATTTGATACGAGTCAAGGAAACGCAGTATTACGTTGTTGAAGAATTCTACGACAAGCCGCCGTATTTTTCACCACTATTTGGGAAATGCAGTTCGGTTTACTGGGGCCCACACGTTATTCGATGTAGAAACAATGTAAGGCTGAGTGAGATGGTATGCACAGAAACTCTTATACGGTAAATGAACCAATCCATTGGAGATAATGGCTTTCCCTTCAATGCAGTGGCCACGTGGTTTATTTGGACACCCCCCCCCCCATTGTGGTTATTTGTGTCCGAAAGTCGACCACCCCCTGGCCAACCACGTGGTTTTTGAATGGCCCCTAACATTAATTTTGCTTCAGCGATCTTGGTGGTTAGCCTCTTCTCCTGATGTTCCAAGCTTAATATTAGCGGCTCGTAGCCTTTTGGGAAACCCATTAACATGACTAACGAAATTTCCCTGTCTGTGAAGCCATAGCCGCACGCTAACAATTTGCGGTGAATATCCATCATGCGACTAACATATTCCGTCATTTTTTCGTTATTTTTCATGTTGACATTGAAAAAGTCTCTTATTAACTGGATAATGTGCAATAGGCCATATTTTGATTTATTTCTTCAAGATTCTCCCATGCTTCTTTGGATCGAATGCATTCCTCGACCTTCTGCAACCACAAGAAATAAAGTTAGCGCCTTCTCGTTCTTCTTTCTTTCGTCAATTGTCATGGCTGCACTAAAACCCGGATCGATAGCGTCCCATACACCACGTTGTACAAGGGCTGCTCTCGCTCGAATTGTCCATGCATGATAATTGGCCGCATTGAGTTTTGGGTCTCTTAAATTCATCTAATGACGTTGCCATTATCGATCTTCGTTAATTTTAACAGTTCTCGTAAGAAATTCAGCTGTACTAACGATGTCTGCTATTTTCCCGCGATGCGATCAATAGGCCTAATCGAATAGGCTTAAGGCTATCGCTACTCACAGTTCGCGTTTTGTTTGGAGCGTCGAATTTCTTTTGCCGTATACACAAGAATTCTCACCTTCTAACTAGTCTGCGCAGTTGAAGCATCGTCTGGGCCCATAGCCTGTTATTCACGTTGCAGGGTCAAATTAAATGGCTTTACAACACTTAAAATGAAGAAAATAACGGGAGGCAAACTACCGTAATGCATTAAACATAGCGGCGTAGTCTCGGCGAGAAGAGGCCGTTTATTTTAAAAATATCGCAGCGCCACGCGCTCGTAGCGCCATCTAGTAGCCTCAAAATACACTAAAGAGCCGATGTGCTCTTAGCAAAATAGGTTGGTCTCTAATAATAATAATAATAATAGAGAGGCCAACACTAGCCTAATTAACAACAGAGGACAACGTAACCTATGGGGTGTGTTCACATCAACGATGCGTCATAGTGAAGCTTTTCAAAGTAGCCAACCTCGAGCCGTATTTTGACCATATCAACAGGGATATGTGACCTCACACGGTCACTGTTCCCGCCATATATATGAGGTTGATAAGACAACACTGTCGAACCCGGACATCAATGAATCGGACGAAGAAGGCGCCTCATCCACATGAGGGCTAGGACGCATCAACATATTTATTGGAGTCCAACCTTGACTCTTAATAAATAAGTCGATGTGTCCGAGTCTTCACGCGGATGAGTTTCCGTCTTCATCCGATTCATTGCTGTCCGTGTTCGACAGTGTTGTCTCATCAACCTCGTATTTGGCTGAATCTGAGTGGGAGGTCCAATACCTTCATAGTGGTACCAGTCAGGACTTTAAGTTTACAGTCATATAAACTTTATAGAGTATAAAATTAATTTTAAAAAGTGTGTATTTTCACTTAGGAATTTTTATTTTTTTAATGCGCGTTTGTTAAAACTTTGACAAAAATTAAAAATAAAAGCTCTTATGGTTGATTTTGCTGGTGTTCTGTTAAACAAGATAAAGATACTGTTTTTATTTTATAAACCCCAACTCTCATCCCTCCCAATAGGCAATAAATCCAAGCCTACACACTTCACACGAGCACTGGCCGCCACTGAGCCTCTTGAAACTATCTAGCATGGGCCGACCGCCAGGCTTCTGAGTGGAGCCTTAGTCACCGCCCGGCTTGATGGTGGAGGGAGAGTGGCTGCACCCAGAAAATACCTGTTCCTTTGCGGTCTTCCTTGCCCTTGGCGCTCCCGAAAAAGACGTAGCAGTGAAGACTGGTTCTGCAGGGTTGGGTTTTAGGCAGTTTCCTATTCCCACCTGATGCCATGGCTCTCTGTCCTGGTGGTGATACTTGGTTAGCACCGACGTCCCGAAATTATCCACACTGTGAAATCCCTTTGCGAAATCCCAAACTCCCTTTAGCCCTGTAGGGGAAGGGAGTTGATTTTGTCCATAGGATCCAGAGCAACGGAGAAGAGCTGCGCAATAAACAGGAGGGCTGATTTAAGGATTCTTAAGCTAAGTAGGCGTCAAGCCTATGAACCACAAAGTTGATGAGAGATCTAGAGCTCCCAACTGATTGCATCGGTGTCGAATTCGGATCCATTTCGCATTAGTTTCACAGGACTTTTGATGTCAGATCGCTCCGTTC
This sequence comes from Lithobius niger, assembly GCA_023313725.1. Taxonomy (NCBI): domain Eukaryota; kingdom Metazoa; phylum Arthropoda; class Chilopoda; order Lithobiomorpha; family Lithobiidae; genus Lithobius; species Lithobius niger. The sequence goes on along the minus strand of JAHWFP010092572.1, from coordinate 31,719 downwards.
TGTCCCCCGGGGGAAGCAATCATTTCCGAAGTTTTGCAGTAGCTGCATAGTATGTTATGTCCGCAGTTGAAATTGTCTCGAGGCTCACATGGGTTAGCTTCTCATCCTGTTGCAGGTGCATCAACACACTCACTGAAAACACTTTTCCCTTGTCCCGAAGGGATCCAGGGTACCCTAGCTACAATGCGAGAGTTCATGTATAACTACGCAGGCGGCTCACTTTCCTGGAGTTCGGCAATAATCACCTTAGGGCAGTACAAGTTCGGGAGTGACCCACACACCTCATCGACGATCCACTTTCACTTGATAGCCTCCACTGCTTATTCCGGGTTGTCGGATGTCACAGACACTAATGTCCGCATCTTTGAAGCCCTCATCTTGAATATTTGCTTCATCCAGAACTGGGGCATCCGCTTCCTGTACACCTTGTTGTTCAGGCATAACCGCCGTTGAGTTTAGCTCGATCCCCACCAGTGGCATTCTGGGAGGGAGGGGGGGGGGGGGGAAGTGGCATGGAGGCTGTGAAAACACCGCAGTCTGTGGTAGTGCATTAATAGGGAAATTTGCTGGCGCACCACTCTGTCCTCCATATGGATTGCTCATAGTCCATTGTACTGTATTGCTGCTGCCCAATTCCATTCCAGTTTAAGCTTTACACTGATATAAACTGGTATAACCCGAGAGGGATTGGAGCTTATTAACAAAGATCGTTACAGTATAGCCATGACCTTAACTAATTATAATAGGAAAGGATGAATGTGTTGAACATTATTAATTCAATTGATAGCTCAAGTCCATGAATTATTGAAGAGAGTTGTGGCATAAATTATGTAGTACACTTGTATGCTCTAGTTGGAAGCCGTGTCTTAAATTAAGCTACAGAAATGCCATTAGTAACAAACCCACTAATGATTGTGTAAGTGATAGCAACTCTGTTAGCATGTAATAAATACCCTTGAATTCAGTATTTGGTTCTTCGCTAGCGAGTTTCATTGCATGTGACGAGAATGGCTTTTACCACGTTGCAATTGTTACACTCGATTCAATACTCGACTTCTGTTGCAAACTCAGCTCTGCTAAATTTGAATTAAAATTGGCACGAAACACAAACGAAGTGTAATGGACGCTGTTTGCCCTAAGCAGATGACACATTTGTGAACGAAGAAATTTGGTTTTTCTCAACTAGTGGTTGATTCTAACCGTATAACACGTTAAGACTGCACTAATAAAACGGATTTTGTCGTACCTGACCGACAACGCGTTAAGAATTGGAAAAAAAAAAAGGCAAGGCTTAGTCCATAGCTCTAGCAAAGATCTCGCAGTGTTTGTGCTTTGTCGCTTAACATTAAGTGTGTGACTTTATCTAACCTGTATATTTAACCATGCCTGGATCACCCGTCTTCAGACTCTGGAACACATACTCAACTTAGCTGCGTTAACTGGACCGAGCATTACCGATCATTCTCAGATCAGTTCCTTGGGCTCAGAACCACCCAGGGGAGGAACTCATGACTGGGAGCTGCAGTTTCAGAAATACTTACGCACTTTAGTAGATGGAGCGAGTTCAGTACTGTACATGACATCTAAGGTGGTGTTGTCAAATGCCTCTACAGGGCATTGCAGAAGTGCAGAAAATTGAGGCCTTCAAGCAAATGAACTCTTGCACCCTTAGGTTCCTGTTTCACCAATAAACTGTTCTCGTTTTGTTTTTACTTGTAATATTTTCTCGTTAAGTCTTTCTTCCCCTGTTTCTCAAGCACTTAACTGACACAAACTAACAATACTAACGAAATTTCACTGCACTGCACTTCTACAAGATTGCTCTCCCATGAAACGTACAAAATTCGCACAAACAATTTTAAATCTAATTTAATGCACTTTACTGTTGGTAAAAAAGTGATTTTGTACTTCTGTAACTTTACATTGTTTAGCGTCACCTTTCCTACCACTACGACCAGTACTACACTGCCGTTTCAAGGGGTTGTTCACTCTCTGCAGACAAGCCAACTAGACTTTTTACAGCCTCCTTGTATTTACTTAGAGATTCTTCATCTTCTCCAGCATTGTGTAACCTAGTAATAGAGTTGGCGTAACTTGACACCAAATCAATTTTGCTGATATCTTCGGCACTACAATCAATTGGAAGTGATTGCAGCCACTTGCAGGAGGGCGGTACTTCATCCTGTAACACAAAAGTACACAGCACATATATAGAACTTTTCTTTTATATTCGAACCAGAGCCATGCTCTCCGAAGATAGAAAGTTTACATACTATACTGTATTATCTTCCATTTGTATACACCGTTCGCTTTCCCTTTACCAACATTTGAACACTCAAGCGGCAGTTTCACCGAAATGTCTTATAGTTTGAGTCGATGGTTTTGATGGTTTCAATGCTTTGCATGTAGATTTCTGCGGTTAAGAGAGGGTACGTTAATCACTGTAGTGTTGCACGGTAAATCGGTATTGACGGTAAAAAAAAATTACGGTATCGGTATTGTCCCTTTCTTAGCACCACGGTATTACCGTGATGCTGACGACCATTCACGAACCAGCTTTACTCTCTTTTTGATGGCAGCAATTCTTTAAACTAAATTCGCACAAATAGACGCCGATACGGAGGTGTGAAATTTGAACGAGGGAGTGAAATCTGATCCCACTGCTAGGCAGATGAAATGCCCACATTTCGGAAGGGGTTTGTGTTGTCGATGCCATAATAGCGTCCAATCAAGAAGAAAGCGAAGTCACGCTATTAGTAAAAAAATTAAACGCAAAGAGCCATATTTGATTCTTTTGTGCTCAAGTGGATAATACGCTAAATTATTTCCTAAATTACCGTGATATTACCGTAGACCACCGTTTTCAGAACCGTACTGTACCGTCTTGCAAAAACTTAATACCGTGCAACACTAAATCCCTGTAATCTGAGGGTTTTCAAATGACTGTATTTGCTCCCACCGTGATCCTCTGGGCAAGTCTTCAATCGTTGCTTCTCTACCTTCTACCGAGTTATGGGGAGTTATGCCAAGTGTCACACTGGTGTTACAAAGTGGGTCGGAGGGGGTCTAAATAGCTAGAAAATAGTGTTTTGTGAACGCTCCCTTAGCTCGTACAAAACGTGCTTACGAATTCAATTTTCAGTGCGAGACGATCTATGTAAAGAGAGGATTGTAAAATCTGCGTACGATAACTTGGTATGTGATGATCGACGATCGTTTACGAGCCCAGAAAAAAATGAATCTGTAGAAACTTTGTTACCATACAGCAGGACGAAAAGCAGGCTAGTTTCAGTGTATCCATCAAGCTATTCCTATTTTTATATTCAACAAAATAAGAATGGCCTCAGACTCGGAATAATAATGGCCTGACACATAACACGAAAACATCTCAAGTAGCCATATTTAAGCTGTAATTTAGCCGAAAATAATGTCAGCTGAAATTGGCCGAATTTGCTTCAACTAGTCGAATTAGCCGAATTTTTGGCATAAGCCGCTTAATATTGAAAAAAAAATTCAGCTTCAGGAACTAGTTGGGTACAGTAGTATAAAGTGGGCTGTTAAAGCAAACTGAAAGTTATTTAAATTTGAATTGCAATTGTTTTGACAAATTTAGTTTCTTCTGAGGTTGAACCGTAGGGAGGCAAATGCTCCTCCAAACAATACTAAAGAAAATTTAAATTGGCTTAGCATTTTAAATTTTTTTTTACGTTTTTGTTTAATGTCTGAAAATTGGCAAACAATAGCGCTGTTGCAACTGAAAGATACAGCAGCCAGTTTTAGCCTTCCTTCCCCATCTTTTTGCTTTTGTAGGCCTGATCTGTCCTTGTATTAAGAGAGTGGCATGTGTGCAAGGGTAGACTGAGAGAATTCCAGTCCCAAGCGAGTATGGGACAGGTACAACGGAGTACACAGTATTGTTGTGCCTGCACTGGTTTGACAGTTTCTAGTGCGAGGGTTGGTAGGAGATGGTACAAATTATCTTTGTTTTTCTTGGATTTGTTTGACTTTTCTTTTGGTGAGGTTAGTTTTGAGTGTTGGTGGATGTGTTGTATTATGATAAGTTGAGAAATGAGATAGATCGCTGATGCCATTGTTATCTAGTCTATAATTCCTTTCTTTGTGACGTTTTCCATTAAAAAGACAACGAAAAGAAAGTAGCTGTCCAGTGTTCAGCTCCAACCATCAATCCAACGGTCAGCAAATAGGAATAGTTGGCTACAAACAAACTTTTGTGAACTAAATTTATATGATCGCATAATTCCTGAAGCATGAGGAAATTTATAACCCAGCAATGAAAGTTAGGCCTAAGTCGAACACCGCCCGGAGCAAATACGTTGCCAATCATGCCACCAAACTGTTTTTAATTGAACGAATTACGGAGAACCATAGAGTCTTAAATAAATTGAAAGTGAGGAAAACTAACCTCCGGGGCAAAATTCACGAATTTTCGCAACCCCAGCAAGAGCGAAAACTGGTGTCTCAGATAGCATTCAAGTGCACTCATGTTAAGTTAGTACTTGAAAATACATACCATTCTAACCTTAAAAACTTGGGACCCTCCCCTGTCGTACCGAGTACAGTTTGGATGGTGCAGTTGCCATACCATGCCTCAATTTTCCTCCTGGAACCGTAGTAAAACGAGTGCTTCAGGACTCAAAAGTGAAAGTGAAACCGAAACTGTCAATACAGCACGGAATGTTGGTAGGGGAAGCCCACCCACGAACAACAATACTGCACAACACGGACTACAAGCGACAGAGACCCACAGGGCCCTTGAGGTAACCCATGTTGATCCTTCCCACCCTCCCTCCTCCCCAAATGAATACCACGACTGCTGATGGTAGTGGGAGTAGTGAGAGTGCAAACGTGACTGAAACCGGATGTGCTTCCAAGCAGAATTCAGGACGCCCTATCCACTCCGTCCACTCCCAATGTGTCCTGAGAATGTTTCCAAGCGAAATTTCACACGAGGGAAAACCAAATTTCAAGCGTCTGAGGGCCAGATGACCCTTGATGGACCTCAGGTAGACCATCTCCACCTTCCTTTCTTTCTGCCGCCCCCCCCCCTCCCCCAGCAAAAGCCAGAGATGTCAACGAAAGTGGAAGTGCAACCAAAACCGTAGGTGTTTCCAGGCGGGATTCGACGTCTCTCCCCCTCCTCCGTCTCCCACTACGTGCACTGAAGTATGCCCAAGCAGAATGCAGCACCGTGGATCATTAATCTCTCCTCTTGTAACTCAAACCCCTGCAGAAAGAGAAGTATGGGCCGTCGACCCCAAGTTTGTGCCAGTGAAACTACAAAACCATACCACACTTGAGGCAAACCTTATAGCAAGTGTACAAGTGCTTATTGATAAATTCCGGTGGTCCACGTGCATTGCCCATTAACTACAAAGCACTATCAACAGTAACAGCAAGTATGGGCAATTTAACACCCCAATGAAAATGAGACGCTGACCATCACTAGAGCTCACAAAGCAAACACTACCGTGTTCCTTGACACTGCAGACTATAATCAGCAGATTGAAGCAGAGCTCGTGAAGCCATGAGCGTGTGTACAACTTGATTACTGCCTTGGGAACACCTTTCATAATAATGTTGACGCACATGTCACTAGGCTAGAGAAAGATGGGTTTATCTCCGAGGGTGAAGGAGCCAAGCTAAGCTCATCACGTCAGCCAAAGTGGATTTGCCCAGAAGCTTGACTGGTTCTTGACACCCCGACTGAACAAATACATTTGGGGACATCTCTCCAACACCCTTGAATTCCTCAAGCTTCCCAAAGAAACCACCCTCCAACCACAAGACACCCTCAAGTCGTTCGATATCCAAGCCCTCTTCCGAAGCTTGCCTCATATCCTCATACTTCGGAAATTTGACGAGTCAGCGAGCATAATTTATGTAAACCCAATCGAGAAAGAACTTGACAGCTGCTCCTTGAAGATACTCATGTCAAATATTTACGTACATTCCTTCGCAAAACATACCTCCAATCGAAAGGAACCCCCATGGGAGGGTACTCCTCACCAAAAGTCACAGAGGTCGTGCTCCAATTTCTCCACGAGCACGTGGTCCACCAGCACCCGAACTGCCTTCTGGACTCGTTAAGTTGATTCTACGTGTTTGGCAGCCTGCCCTGAGAAAGTTGAAGCTGTGCTCCAAACATTCTATTCATGGGACAGTGTCGACCACAGACTGCCTTTCCTAGATGTGCTCATTTCGACTAGAGAGCAAAAACGTCACTGGACTCCCTACACCAAGCCATCCCAAACCGAGAGGATGATTCCCTCCCAATCTAGTCATCCAAAGGCACAACTCCTCTCAAGGTTGAGGAATGAAATGAGAAGGATTAAATTCAGGTCTTCTGATAATGACGCAGCTGAACCCCCACTTCCTTGCTGCCAAACAAAAATATCTCCTCCTAGGCTGCCCAACAAAACAGGTCAACCGGGCCATCACTGACATGTAAGTTCAGCTATTTTAAGAAATCGCAAATATCGCAACATTTTATAACAATAACAATTATAACAGTTATAACAATTATTGTTGAAGTGGTAGGTAAACAATCACTAACTGAAGCAAAAACACCCATTTAATTATCGCAAAATGCCACAATATTCTAAAAATTGCACACAATTTACGCTATGAAATAGAATTAATGAACAACAAGCCAGTGTAATTGACAACTAGCTACTGTCAATGAAATTCTGGTAGCAGTTGTCACCGAAGCAATAGTCGGCTGAATCCACACCAAACAATGTGTTGTCACAAGATGCTGCTAAGTGAGCAGTCGATCATCAGCCAAGTATGTAGTGAATATCGATGTTACAAAGTTGGTCTGCACTTGTGCACCCACATTTTCGTGCACCGTTGGAATTTTTGTTATCATACATTTTGTCAGTATATGAGCCAAGGAAATACCATTATCGAATTCAGCTGCTTATCAATCACCGCAAAATTCGAAATTCCACAAAATTACACCTTCATCGAGTAAAAGTCACAGCAAAATCGGGCCTACTATTATCGCAGAAATTACATATCTTTAGCCATTACCCTGGCCAGGAGTTCGAAAGAACCCCCTCAAAAGGAAAAAAAAGGAACAGCATAACCCGGTAGACGTAATCACGTACCTGCAAGGAACGAGCGAGTGAGTAAAGAAGGCTAGTCCAATTCGGAGTGGACTGCTTCTTTAAAACCTCCACCAACCTACAATCTTTACTCAGGGGTAAACTCACGAGCAACATCAAAAAAGGATCCAAAGTAGGTGATGTAGCCGTCCCTTCTCCTGACCCTTCAGACCCCCCCATCACTACCCCCACCCAAAATGGCAGCCCTGTCAACCTAACGGTACAATACTTGGTTGAAACAAAAACCCAGCAGGTACATGAACCACCCAACCAGCTTCAGAATTGCAGTCTACTAAAGAAGAGGAACCAAATCCACTGTACCCCATTCCCAACACACAGCCTGCTGTACAGTATATGCCATTCCATGCAGAATCTGACAAGCCATCTACGTAGGGAAGACCCATAGACGAATTTGCAAATGAGTTTCTGAGCACCAACAAGCCGAGGAACACAGAAACAAAAAGAAAAGTGGTACTGTTGACCATCAGATGCACACGAAACATACCTAGCTTGGGAAGACACTCACGTGCTTGTTACGTCCACCATAAAAATTGACCCCCCCCCCCCCCCGACCTCCGAGCACTTGAGAGTGTATTGCCATCCAACACTTTAGGCAGGCTGAAAGTGACATTGATGAACATTCAGGAGCCTGCGCACCAGAACGTTGTAAAGATTGTGGCGCTTAATTTGACTGACAAATTCTCCACATGCTGGCACAAACTCAAAATGCCAACACAAGAGGGAGGGCCACTATCGCCACAACAGACTGATATAGGCTAAAGGAAGCAACGGCGCAGAAATTTGAAAAGCACCACATGGCCAACTAGCTTAACAGTCAGTGACACTACTCAGAAGCCTGAGTGCATTGGTTGGGCAGACGAAGACAATAAAATTGTAAGGGAATCGTCAAAACACAATAATGAAATTGAAAACTAGTTGTTCCCCAGCGTAACGCACGCCGGTCTAGCTGATTCCCACTGATTCAACTCGGCCCTAATAGTCAGCATTATTGAAGCAATAGTGTTTGTTTGTAATTGTTACAGCGCGTATCCATTTCATTGTTGGCCGCTCGCCCTTTATCTTTGCTACCGTGGCAAGAATGAGCCTGCTAGGCCTCTTGCTGAAGCTTCGTTTGTTTAATCATGATCCCTCAACATCATTAAGTCTGCTCCTAAGCGAAATATGTACATAGATACTTAATTGGGGAGGTATTCTAGCATAAAAACTTCGAAACCCACCCAATAATGGAAACCCGAAGCTTAACTGTTGCATCTTTGCAGACAATCGGTGAATACTCACCATGTCTTCGAGAACAGTCTTCATTTTATGAACATATTTTAGTGTTGCTGTAAGTGCTGGACTTTTTTCCCAAACGTATTTTTCCATATCTGCTTCAACTTTATCAGCTTCCCACGGTTCTACTTTCTGCAAGAGAAAAAACACCAAAAATGTAACAATAGATTTCTTACATGGTAGTTCATTCCCATTATTTTCAAGTTCTTAAATAAACACTTTTAATGATTTTAGCAACATGTAGCACGATTTTCGTTTACTTTTTTTCCACCAATTTCATTAAGGCCAAGGAAAAAAATGTTTTGGTTCTCAGGCACTTTACAAGCCCAAAAAGTCACCCGGGTGACCCGGGTTTTATTTTTATTTTTTATTTCTGTTTACGTAACCTGGTATCTTAAGTTGGTTTTTTCTGTTCAGATTGTGGTAGTAAATTTCTGAACTATTTCAAACTGCGACTAAACCTAATGCTTGGTGGATAATGTATATGCAAAAAAAAATCATCTCTCTCGGAAATTTCGCTTAAGTAACCTTTTGCGGGTCACTTTTTTTAATTTGCAGAAATACACACTAAAGACACTTGTGTCTTGTAAATTTTGGACTCTTAGAGACACTCTTCATCAAGCGTACAAAAGTTTCATCAGGCGTACAAAAGTTAACGTTTTTTGCTCTGGTCACATTCTTCTGCACAGCTGGAATTCAAATTTGCCAGACTCCGGTGCCTCCTGTATTTATTGGATCTTCATGTCTCCTAGTCTCTTTGCCAAGTTGTGCTTTGAAAATTCGATATCAGTTTTTACTCTGAAAATTCATACTTTTATACTTGTGAAGGAGTGTATCGTGTTCCGTATGATGGGTGCGATACCGTTTATATTGGCAAAACTAGAAAGGGAGTGAGAACGAGAGTGAAACAACATCTGGCTGATACAAGAAATAAGTGATAGTGAACAGAACTTCTACCCATCACATGGAAATGGGACACACGATAGGTGGGAGAGGACTGAAACACTGCTGAAACACTCCCTCAATAGACATCTGAGATGTCTAGAATCACTTGCCATTCAACAGCTTTTGAAAGAAAACGCATCTCTGATGACCACACACGGCCCCTCAAACACATAAATTTTTTTTCTCCTGAGAGATGCATTCCCCAAACTGCTTGCAAACCAGTGGAATGAGTGCGTAATAAATAAAGGGGGACACGCCAGGCCTGAGTGCTACTTTCAAATAGTGATGCTGAAGTAGACAATGTAGTTGGAAACTTTCAAATCAACAGTGCCCGATGAAGGCACGAAAAATTGTATGACAAAAATTTGCCAGAATATTAATTAGTACTGTAGAGTATTCTTTATTCTGAAATTGTGCGCATTTTCTTGAACTCCATTTGCTGCTTCAGATCTTTCCCAATTGAAGTAACAAGCTGAAAACCGGACTGGCATCAACAACCTAAAAAGCAGAAACTACTGCTACTCATTTTAATTGTCCCCAATTAAATGTCCGATTTTCGGATATCACTGTCCTTGTATGTTCATTAGGGGTATTTGGTGCATTTCGTGGAGCTTAATGGCTACCGATTTGAGGCATCTAAGCTGTCAATCTCCTGCTGAGTTGGATTTTATCAAGGTTTTTATCAAGGCTCAATCCCACTCTATCTCGTGCTGTGATTTCGGACAGTGGACTGTGATGCTGTTATCGTTTGCACGTTCGCCATGTGTTGGCTAAATCTAGTTTTCACACTTTTCTGGTTTCTCCAATATAGGAAGAGTGTGATCTACACAACTTCGAAAAAATGACAGTCGAAATGCACAGAACAGTACAATCTCCTCCAATCCTGTAGTTATGAAAGTCTGTATGGTTACAAATTAGTTTTAACTGTGAATTATCTTAGATTATGGAGGGCTGATGAGCTAATAAAAGGTTAGAAAATGGGTTATGCATTATTTAACGCCCACCCTGATTTTACCAAAATCTTACTATCATAACTGATATACCGTAGCTGATGATACAATACGCTCGTCAAATAAGTCTGCAGTAAGAAATTACAAAACTATAGAGAATGAGATGAGCATTGAGTAGATGACCTTGATTAATGATTAGCCCTGAAGCAGAATATTTTCAGCCGGTCTGCGACAAGTTTTTTACAAACTAAAAAAAAAACGGTCTGCTCTGCGGGCAGAGGGAGATGTCTACAGATTACAGGTAGGGTGTGAAGGTGGAATTTTGCACTGTGCAAAATTTTGAGTTAGACCCATTTGAGTTCAAGAACAAGTTTTTTGCGAGAACTTATTTTCTAGACCTTTGTAGGTTGTTTTTGCTAAACAACTTGAGAAACACCAAAGCTATCGCCATGACAATAGCACCATTCAAAAGCTCTAAAAAAAAAACAGTTAAAATAGTGTAATAGTGTATTATCGCAAAAAGAAGGCCAAGAAAGAAAAAACGAAAATTTTAACTAGTGAAAATTAGTTTTTACTTACCTAAAATACTTACCTTCAGTAATTATGCTAAAACCACCTTTTTACGCTATTTACTGCTCGCTTATGAACTAAAAACACCATTTTTTACGTTCTCCCTAAGCTTTTCTCCACTGCCGCCAGGCGGCGCTGCACGTCCTTACCGACGTCAGCGCCCCCACCAGTCCAACCGCATCACTTTTTCACGGGCACTCCGGTTCAGTGATTGCGGGGAGGCGGGCGGGTCCTTACTGAAGGTAAGTATTTTAGGTAAGTAAAAACTAATTTTCACTAGTTAAAATTTTCGTTTCTTACTTCCTGCAAATACTTACCTTCAGTAATTATGCTGAATTTGTCAGACAGGAGGCGGGAATCACCACCCCAACCAGGAACCCCGGAGAACAAGCTTACTAAACCACACACACACTGCCACCAAAACACTAATAAAGAACCAAAAGGCGACCAACCCACCAGGACCAGGTATCCAGCGATGCCAAGCCCTCATAGAGAGGCCCATGGTCCCCAACCAACAGCCGGGTGAGTCAGCCCACGCCTGGCAGTACCTCCACCTCATCTTTGAGAACCTAGCTCAGGAACACGGCACACAAGCCCAGAAAACCGGCTCGCTCCATTAGAATTGCCGTAATGGAGCACAGCCAGAATAACACACTGAAACAAGGCACACCGACTCGGGCTTCACCCCCAGAAAGCCTGGCCAGCCACAACATGGCTTGCACCACAGATCCGCCCGCCCCAGGCCACTCGGGACCCTCAAGGAAGTACGCACAAACAGGGGCGGGTGGTGCAGGGAGCACGCTGCTACTGCTACGTCCAGCGGCGTCCCGCACCAAGAGTGTAAGAAATGTCCGCGTTACTCCAGCGAAATCCTAAACCTACAATTACCGTATTGTTTCAAAGCAGGTCCAGAAGAAATACTGAAGTACAACTGTACATGTAATAGCGACATTTCGAAAGGTACAACACTTGACCACATGGCTTAAAACAAACACGGCGTAAACAACAAGACTGCAGCTTGCATCCCTTGCTGCCCACATCAACACCAGAACGCGAGTGAGCGGTCGCTCCGTCCGAAACCGGAAGGTATCTCCCCACTAGGCTAAAGTGCTTGCTCAGCCAGATAAAATTCTCCAGGCATGCACAATGCATAACCACCGACCAGGCTTCCAAACACTCTTTCCTGAATTGGGGAAAGTACATTTCAGTTTCAGGCCCTTAACACTACCTTGACATATTAAACAACGACATGAACACTGTAAACCCTGTGCTGGGAATAACCATTCATAGGTAGGCTATGACAACCAACACACTCTCCCATCCGTCTCATGCAAACACAATGCTACAGAAGGTATAACATTACTTACGAGTCACAATTATAGAACGCCGCTGAACATAGCCTATTCAACCGCCCTGGGTTCAGCCATTCCGACAACATGACTGCACCAAGTAGTGCAGACGGCACGTTATATAACCAGAAATATAGCTTTCGCAGCCAATCCCCCAAAAACATACATTTAATGGCAATGTGCTTTGACCTCAAGATTCTCACCTCATACCTAGTAAAGTGGATGGCAGAATGGGAGCCACAGTACAATGAAGGCGTTGTAGCCAACGGTGCCAATACCGAAAGTGACATGCACCGTGTAGCCAGGCCAACACTCCTACAGCCGGAAACATTGCAATGAATTCCGCCTCCATTGTACTGAGGCACACCACACCCTGCTGCCACAGCCCCACAAAACAGGCACGCTACCCAAGAATACAATGTGCCCACCGAAACTACGCCGGTCGACTCTATCGGCTGCCCAAGATGCAGCTACACATGCATACGATTCAGATCGCGTGACACTTGAAAGATCAATAGCATAATGTTTCGTACTGACAGTACATAAGTATCGCAGTATGGTCAACAATAAGCGAATATGAATGGACGTAAAGGCATAGGTATATTGGGACAATATTATAACACCCAAAAGAATATCCGGCCTTGTTCTAGAAGCTCCATACAACAACTTCCTACTAGTGACCTGTATGGGAAATGTACACTTGTCTCATCTTCATCACGCCTCGTTTGAACACCAGTACCTGCAGACATGAACTGGCACACGCACCGTACACGTTTCATCGACGTCATACCTCTCCGTGAGTTGTGCAAAGTAAGATTTGATGAATCACTGTCATGCCATCAATTCTTAGGAAGGCAACACCTAATAGGTTTGGCTGTTTTTTTTTTTTTTTTTTTTTTTTTTAATTCGAAAGACGTGAGTTCGAACTTGGATTCAAGCAACGTTACTACATTTGCTCTTAAGAGTTTCTTTTCTGGCTAACAAAAGCAAAACATCCGCATAAAACTGCATCTAAACCAAAATGATAAACACAGGTTAAGTCCCAAGAACTGAGAAAATCCCATCATCACTAATGGCTTTTCAAGTTCTTCCCATCACAGTCACCCACTTTGGTGAAGACCATATACGGCTGTTTGCAATAGGTGTACCATGGTGAACCTCAGGTTTGAATCCTTTGGAGATATTCATGCAGGTTTTGCAATCCAACGTACCACACACTGGATATCCAAATCAACACTTGTCCACTTCAGAATGGATACCAATAATACATAAAAGAATCTAACCTAAAACAAAATTCACAACTGGGCTGAATACTCCATCAAAATCCACACCGCTTGCTTGACAAAACCCCCGAGCTACTAGTCGGGAGCGGAAACGTCTAACGCTTCCGTCGGTATTCTTCTACCTTGTATATCCATTTACATCCCCACTTCCATACCAATAGTTACATTAACCTCTATGTACCCCTCTTATCTTAAAGGATGCAACGTCGTCTCCCATGGACCGTTCCCATTCACACTTGTGAGGAGAGGCAATGGCTTCTGCATAGGTAATTGGCCCAACAATACACACTTATGCCGCAGCATCACTGAAACCAACAGGACTATCCTGCCCACTAGTGGATACAGTTCCGAAATCAGGTGTTCGTCTACCCCTAAAATCGAACAGTGGTTCAAACCGACATCCCCGTTCTACACAATATTATTTGACATCATTAACACTGCAGAACATAATTCCATCTGGGGTGTGATAGTACACATCCAACGTACCTACCCTTTGCTCCGTCTGACGGACTACTACTTCCCTACACCAATACTGATAATCTAAAGGAGCCAATTAGGGGGCGGAGCCTACACTATTACTACGAATGAATGGTCGTGGAGGAACTTCTTTAATGGTTAGTGGGCCCTCAGTTTTGTCTTCTGCTTCTACCCTAGAATTACCATCTGATTCTGACTCTGTACCCGAACTAAGTCCCTTTCCATAGTTAAATGTAGTTGCACTTAGACTGGGTTTGGGCACACTCTGAGGCCTATACTGCAAGGACCTCCTCCCTTCCCCATAACGTAACCTCACCAACCGTTACATGTTTAGTTTCAACGACCAAGCAAGTATGGGGATTCCACTCTATATCCTACTGTCTACCGCATAGCCAATGAATGCCCCCTCCCAGCTTTAACGTCAAGGATATCCCTTCCCGGCGTATGGAAGTGTACATAACACATTGCACCAGGTCTTCGTAATGTCTGACTGATACACCTCGAACAAACAACAACGTACAAGGGACCCTAAAGCCTAAGTATGAGTGAGGGCACCTATGCTTCAGGTAGGTGAACGTACATACAAATTCTGCCCAAGATTGCGTGGCAGAGACATCTCGTGAAGTATTGCACGTACCCCTTCTAACAACGTGCGGTTAAATCGCCTAGCGATTCCAGCCAGAGCTGGTGAGTAGGCATTGGTTCGCTGATATCTGATACCCAACCTACATATATAATCACAAAATTTCGTACCTCAGTCCGTGCGAACATTTACAAAGTTGAAGCTAAATTGTCTTTCCCTCCTGGCACGAAAGTCAACAAACGTTTGAAACACATCGCTTTCCTTAGCGATGGGAAACACCCATGCATAACGAGAATAATCAAGTAAAGTAAGCACATATCTACAATTACCCAAGGATACCGTGCGACTCGGGCCCCAAACATCCATGTGAAGGAGCTCGAGGGGCTTCTTACTCTGCAAAGCACCAATACCCTGAAAACTGGCCCTAGTCGATTTGGTTACCTTGCAGACCTCACCCTGAGGAGAGTTAGGCTTCACTCACTAGTATCCATGTACCACCTTGGAGTTATGTAAATGTATCGGGCCCAATTTACGCTGATGACCGAGCCTCGAGTGTCAGGTTTCCACAGAAACCGACTTAATTGGATATAACTTCAACATGTACTTTAAAGTCCCCCTTCTGAGTCCTACTTAAGCCAAGGGAACTCGTACTCGAACCAGATGAACAAACTACAGCTCCATTCACATGTTTTGGTTTGACCTTAAGAGGCAACAATGCATACACAATACAACTTGTTTGCGATTCGCAAGAAAAAATTGGGCATAGTGGCCCCGTGCGACCGCATATAGCGGCCAGACCCCAAAGGGCATCAGATTCACCCTCCCACTCAGCCTAAGGACCCAAGGAAGAGAAGACAGTCGAAGGCATAAGGAGGGGGGAGAGCCCTACTTCAAACCCATAGTACTAACCGTCCGAGTTGCCAGACTCCAGTGAGACCATGTCTTGATGCACACCGCAGGAGCCAACGCAGCTGCCATTCCAGGACCAAAGAAATGTAGAGGCAATAACGATTAATGTAAACATACCCTAACATATCATAAACACATAGGCCTATGGGCAAACGCCCATGGAGACACTCACCATACCGTTGGCAACACAATGCTCACCGGCGACATGTGACACCCTTAACGTGACAACTGGCAACAGAACGGCGACAATGTGTCCCGCTGCGTCAGCGTCATAATAGCTACTTACCCTGGTGACAACTGGCTACAGAACGGCTTCGATGTGTCCCGCTGCGTCAGTGTCATACAGCTATTTTCCCTGGCGACAACTGGCTACAGAACGGCGACAATGTGTCCCGCTGCGTCAGCGTCGTAACAGCTACTTACCCTGGTGACAACTGGCTACAGAACGGCGACGATGTGTCCCGCTGCGTCAGCGTC
>JAHWFP010092572.1:0-15356 GCA_023313725.1 Lithobius niger | reverse complement strand
ATTGTACAGCATGCAATAAACAACAATAATAAAACAGAATCCATTACCGATGAAACACCTAGGCACAGATGCAACACACAGGTATTATCGCCAGAGCTGAATTATGAATGGTTGCAATATCGCGCGACTCTCAACCAGCAATGCTAAAATTTCCTTTTTTGGGAGCGTACGGCTTTCCATTCGCAGATCCTCAAAAGCTAATGAAATACAAGTTGCGTGAAACACAAAATTTAACAATGAATACACAGTCGAAGATGTATGCAAACAAATACAGGGTGTCCATAAATTATTACCCTATTTACAAATGTCTATAAAAAATGAACAATGAAAGCATCATAATGTGGTTTTGTCCAGTGGAATGAACAACGGAAAAGTTTAACAACACCCCCCCCCCTCCACAAAAAAAAAATTAACAATAATAAGCCACCATATGCACTTCAGTTCTGTACACAGAATATCTAGCCGATTTTCAGTGTAGGGCTCGGTATTATCAAGCTCATTTCAAGCAATAGGACAATGGATAACATACGCAATTCTTGCACGCAGCCCTTTCAAGTCCATTACACCCAACATTTCTCTTTTGTTGCTGGGGTGCGTAAAAGACCATGTACAAAATCATGTGACAGACTCGTAGCTGCGTGCAAGGATACCAAACCTATCGGTTTCGTAACCCGTAAATGAATGACAACACTTGATATATTTTGTGTACAAGAAGTAGAACGCACGTGGCGGAGTAATATTGATAATTTTTGGGGGGATTACAACTTTTTGAGTTGTTCTTTCTGATGGAAGAAACTGCATTAAGATTGCTTTCACTGCTAATTTTTAAAGACGTTTGTAAATGGGGAAGTATTATATAAACACCCTGTACGTAATTGAACTAATTACCAAATTGTTTTTGCTGTTTGCATGTGGTGTGGGCTAACAAAGTTAGGGAAAATTCTGTGTACCCGGCGCCAGAAAATGACTACATTAAACGGCCATATTTAGATAAGATATTTCCAATGAGAAAGCTAAAAGTAAAACCGTTTTCCTCCTTTCTCTCTACTTCACTTCCTCCACTATCTCTTCGCTAATATCTCACTCATGGACGCTAGGCAACGGAAGTTTGTGTACTGTGTCATCTCTCCTGCCAAGAGTATAGTGGATCAGACCAGTCACGTGGCTACACGAATGTGCTTTAAGTGCACGCTAAACAAGAATCTTTCACAGACAAACATTTTTTTTTGTCATTTTTAAATAGTTTTTCAGTTTTTTCGGCATCACTGATACTGCTTATAAAGTTTTAATCTCTCTTAGCATTTACGTAATAGATTTTCAAAAGTTTTTCTTGTATGCAAGTTTAAAGCGTGGAAAAAAAGAACATTTTGCCAGCCCAGCCGGCTAAAAATGGTTTCTTTTCTGCCTAAAACATACTTAACCTGATAATTTAGCATTACATTGTCCTCAATTAATGTCTCCCTGGAGGCTTTTAAGTTGCTTGTAGTCGCCTGCTTGCATGACACACTGCGCATGTGCAGCCCTCTCTATATAAGCGAGAACGTGGTTGGACTCGGCATACATTTTCCTCTCAATCTGTCAGGCGGTGACTCGAGAGGGGAGGTAGGGCGGGGTTAGGTTAAGTATGTTTTAGGCAAAAAAAACAAAAACATTTTTAGCCGGCCTGGCTGGGGGCCGGCAAAATGTTCTTTTTTTGTCTGCCAAACATATTAACCTGATAATTTAGCATTATCAGTAGACCTCGTCAAATGTGTTGGCGGGCACCGATCTGACGGGGTGCCCCGGGTTGCAAGCAGGCTTCCCACAAAAATTGTTATTGCAGTAAAATTTGCGCTTCGTTCAGAACAGGATGATGAAACAGGAACTTGGACCTCTTTCGTGGGATTTGGACTGTTGTTAGATGAGGGATCTTGCTTCCTTCTATGGTTGGCTTGTTTCCATCTGGGATGGCTTGCTTCAGCTTCGTTCTGATTGTGCTTAAGGGGGGCTTGACCACAGTTCTGGCTGTGCCGTTTGGTCCCAGCCGGTGTAGTCCTTTACCTTCTCTTGACATGCTACTGGTTGTAGTGGGAGGTGAATGTCGTTGAGCGACGCTAGGATGCGGCTTGTAGCATTTCTTCTGTTGGAATGGCGATGGTAATCATGAGAAGGTTGGTTTTGTCTGTTGTTGTTTCAGGGCTGAGCGGTAGGCAAGGATCGTTGGGTCTTTTGAGTTTGTCGGTGTCGAAAAGGTCAGTGAAGAATCTTAAAGGATTGAGTGGAGAGGGATTGATTGGATTGATTTTCCTTGTGAAAACCCCAATGAAACCAAATGGACCAGTGGCTTACATACATTCAGTTTGTTGGATCTCTGGTGGCTCTTGAAGTGATTGTGGATTCGGCACGGCTGGGGATTCGGCTGTGGCGAGTTGACAGAGGAGAAGACTTCGTTTGTCTTGAGGCTTTTCTGTAAACGTGGGTTTTTAGCCACGAGTGAGACAAGTCTTGATGTTAAGAGTGATGGTTGTTGATATCTACTTGAGACCTGGGGTTAGCCACGATCCAGGCGAGAATTACGGTGGACTGCCACAGTTGTTTGGGTCTTCATTCGTGGTGTGGGGATGGTCACAGTCGAGACGAGCGGCCTGAGATGGAGGCGTTTTCTGACTTGAGAACTTCACTCATTTCGTGGGTTATAGTTACGAATGAGACGACCGTTGGTGTAGACAGCCGTGGTCGACTTAATCTTCACCCGAGAAGTAGGGTCAGTCATGGTTGATATTCTAGAAGAGGAGAGAGCGTCATCCATTGTGACTGTTTGCTCAGAACATGGGGTTAGCCAGGTTGGAGACAAGTTGGAGGGATGCTACAAATGTGATGATTTCTGCACGGGACGTGGGGTGAGTCATGGACGAGACAAGGTGTTAGGGGTGAAGATGTCATTGACTTGATTCTTCATTTAAAATTGTGGTTTTCGCTACGGGTGAGCCGAGAGACAGAGTGGGCGGCAACTGTTGTCTTGTTTTTTCTCGAGACGTGAGATCAACCATGGTCGAGATTAGCAGCTAAAGATGGAGGCGGTCCTGACTTGATTATTCACTCATAATGTGGGTTCTAAACACGAATGAGGCGGGTTTGAGTGCTGACAACAGCTGATGTCTTGATTTTTACTCGAGACATGGGGGCTGCAAGAGTAGAAACAAGCACGAAGAGGTGCAAACGGCTTCCGTCTTGGAACTTTACTCACGACGAGGGTTTTAGCTATGAGTGAGACGAGTGGTAGTAGACGGCAAATGTTGTCTTGATTTTCGCTTGAGATGTGGGGTCGGTCATGGTTGAGACAAGCAGCAAGAGGTGCAAACGACTTCCGTCTTGGTCCACTCAAAACGTGTGTTCTAGCCACGAATGAGACGAGCAGCCGTGGAAAGCAACTGTTGGCTTGATTTTCGTTTGAGACGTGGGTTCAGCCATGGTCGAGGCAAGTAGCAAGAGGTACAAATGGCTCCTGTCTTGGTTCTTGCAAACGTCTTTCGACTTGGATCTTCAGTCAAATGTGGGTTATAGCCACGAGTGAAACGAGCAGTAGTGGATAGCAGCTATTGACTTGATTTTTACTTGAGACGTGGGGTCAGTTACGTTTGGGCCAAGTGGCAAGAGGTGTAATCGGCTTCCGTCTTGGATCTGCACTCAAACATTGGTATTAGTCATGAGTGAGACGAGCAGTCGTGGGTAGCCGTTGGTGGCTTAGTCTTTACTTGAGACGTGGGATCAGCAATGGATGAGACAAGTAGTAGGGGGCGCAGATAGCTTCCAACTTGACTCTTCACTCAAAACGTGGGTTAAGCCACGAATGAGATGAGCAGTAGTGACGTCAGCAACCGATGTTTTGGTTTCCGCTCGAGACGTAGGGTCAGCCACGGACTAGATTAGTAGCAAGAGGTGAAACAGCTTCCGTCTTGGATCTTCACTCAAAACGTGGGTTTTTTAGCCGCGAGTGAGAAGAGCAGCAGTTGACAGCAACTGTTGGCTTGATATTCGTTGCAGACGTGGGTTCAGCCATGGTCGAGACGAGTAGCAAGAAGTGTAAATGGCTTTGTTCTTTTGGTTTGCTCAAAACGTGGGTTCTGGCTGTGAGTGAGACGAGCAGCAATGGGTAGCAAATGTTGTCTTGATTTTCATTTGAGACGAGAAGTACCGCGGAGGGCTGATGGCAGTCGTCGAGGTATGTGCTTGCTTTGCATCGCTTGCTGTGCTTACTTTGTTTGCTTGCTTTGCTTTTGTTTGCATGCTTCGTTCGCTTTGCTTTGCTTGCTTGTTTTGCTTTGCTTGCTTGTTATGCTTTGCTTGCTTGCTTTGCTTTGCTTGTTTGCGTATGCTTCCTTCGCGCTTGTTTTGTGGTAGCTTTGTCCTTGGTTAGCGTCTGCGAGGACTTCGTGGTTGTGCGACAGGTATTACCAGGCTGGTGAAAATGGCGGAGATTCGTGCCGACAGGTAAGCGAGAGAGCCGGTGACCGACATTGATTACGATGCGAGATGTGGCCGCCGGGGGGCTGAGTGTCGGTTGCGGCGTGTTTTGGTTGAAGCGCTGCTTGGAGCGAGGCTGTCGGTCAGGCCGAAAGGACTGTGTCTTGTTGGAAGAACTGTCGTTGCGTGCGGTGTTTGAGGAAGCAGGTGGTTTCTCGGGAGAGTGGATGTAACCCTGTCTTGTGAGACAGCCCGTCGTACGGCCGAGGTGTACGACAGGGGAAGTATCTGTGTCTTGACAACATAGCGGCGTAAGACAGAGTCGTAGAGTTTGTGAGCTTCGCTGCTGGTAACGCTACGTTCCCTGCTGACAAGATGAGTGGGAAGTTGTTGAACGAAAGGTCCGTATGAGATGAAGCTTCACGGAGCTTCTGTATGGCATCCCGGGAAAACGGCTAGCATGTCGTACATCTTTTGTAAGGACCGAAGGACAGAGTGTGTCGTTCGTCTTGTAGTGGAGAGACGTCGTCGTCAACGTTGGCGACATGCACGTCTCGTCGGGCGTGTAGCGGTCATCGCGGACGGGTGAGGTGGCAGGAGGAAGAGTAGCATCTGAGGAAGGATCAGTGACTGAGAAGACAGTATCCAGCATCGGAGATGAACGACAGGAAAGGACGAAAACCCTCACCGAAAGGCGAGGTGACGTTGAGGAAGTCAGTGGCCGGGGTGCCAATAGGAGACGAAGGTTGATGGCGTCTTACCGCCGTCCTGAGAGGCGTCGTGTCGGTCTTTTTACCGGGTCGGTCGGACGGAAAGGGGAAGCGTGGTCCGTCTTGAAGCAGGAGATGGCCGCGGGCTCGGCGACATGCACGACCCGTTCGTGGACGGTGTGTAGCGGTCGTCAAGGGCAGGGTGGCTGACTGAAGGGGTGTATGACAGGCGTTTACGGCTTTCATGGCTCGTTGTGGATGTGCCCCAATCTTGTGTGTGTGGCATCTGCCGACGCGGAAGGTTTATACAGAAAACAGTCTGGGACTGTATTATCGACTGTCTTGAGAAGGGATGCTAGAGGGATGGTCTGATCGTCATACGGGAAGTGAATGTGCGGAGGCCGGAGGCGGCGTCAGGGTGTGTCACGACACATTAGGTTCGACCAACACAGAAGAGTGCTTGCGTTTCATAGCTGAAGGGTCGGAGGTGTCCGACACACGTGCGGCTTTCGTGGCTCGTTCTGGATGCGACCCAGTCTTGTGTGTTAGCCTGTCGTATAGACGAGGTGCACGACGGAGGAGACATCGGTGTCTTGTCAGCAAAGCGGCGGAAGGCAGAGTCAACGAGGTTGTGGGCTGTGTTGTGACGCTATGTTCCCTGCGGGATGATATCAACGACAAGTCGACAGGCCCATATGAGATGAGGCTTCACGGAGCTTCTGCTTGGCATCCCGGAGAAGCGCCTTGGCGTGTCGTAGATCTTCCGCCAGGACCGAGAGGACAGGAAAAGGCGGGGTGCGTTGGCCGTCTCGTAGCAGGGAATCGTTGTCGTCGATGACGACAAGCACATCCCGTAGAGCGCCGGGCGTGTAGCGATCGTCGCGGGTGGGTGGGATAGCAGGAGAGAGCAGCAGGAGAAAAGGCTTCGCGGGGCTTCCACTTGGCGTCCCAGAGAAGCGCCTTGGAGTGTCGTACACCTCTATCAGGACGGGAGGAGGCGAGATGTGTCGACCGTCTTGAAGCGGAGAGACGTCATCGTCGTTGGCGACATGCACGACCCGTTCAGTGCCGGACGCGCAGCGGTCGTCGCGGACGAGTGGGAGCAGGAGAGCAGCATCCGAAATAAACGACAGGAAAAACCAAAAACCAGGCCGGAAGGCGGGAGACGAGGTGGCGCGTAGGAACCTCTGGAGGAAAATGAATGCCGAGTTCAACCACGTTCTCGCTTATATAGAGAGGGCTGCGCATGCGCAGTGGGTCATGCAAGCAGGCGACTACAAGCAACTTAAAAGCCTCCAGGGAGACATTGAGGACAATGTAATGCTAAATTATCAGGTTAATATGTTTGGCAAAGCCATGTAAGTTGGGAAAGCCATGTAATTTTCCCTACTTTTTTTGATTTATGGATTTTCGTATACCACCCGGTTCGGGTACCGTTCCCGGCAGGGTACAGTTGACAATACCCGGAAATTACCCAGTACCCGGCAAAATCTCTACCCGGTATATCACTAAACAAAGTGGTTGTCAAATACCGAATGGCAGGCAAAAGTTAGGGTAATGATATACGTAGCTTAAAAACCTGTAAAAACAAACAAGAACAACAGCTATTACACAAGTTACAGACATTGTATTAAGATACGTACCCAAGACTCGTGGAAAAGAGCTGTGAGAAGATAAATAGCATACTCATAGTTCTGCTTTTTTAGGGGACATCTACGGAATAAAAAAAAAAATCACACATATTGCACAATAAAAAAGCACAATATTTTGGGCGGGGGTCGGTTAACTTTTTTTTTCACCCGAGATAATTCATTTTTTTTTTATCCGAGCCTATCCTAAGCTGGTCATTAAAAGGATCCGGCCGATAACAGACCCCCGATCCTCAATTAACCGAAAAACTCTACTAATGAAGCACATAATTCTAGTAGTGGTGTACCGATTCCGGCTCTGAGTGCGTTTCATTGGTTATCGGGACTGGTATTGGAACCGCATTCTTTGTTTGACTGATACAGAGTTCGTTTCAAGAATCGCAGAAAATAGGCAGAATCCGATCACAATGGTATTTAATTGACATTATGATATAAAATATCACACTTTGCCACAAGTTGAGAACACATTTCACTGCTCTTTTTGAATTTTCGAAGAAATCCATTCTCTTCGGTAAAGCACCAAAAAACAATTATTACAGAAGACGTTACATGCTGAAGCACAAGGAATTAAAAATGTGTGCTAGGGGAAGCAGCTAACCACTGGTCTATATAATCCTGTGATCGTGGAGCTCCTACTTGGAGTCGAGAATAGAGGTAGTTTCATAAAGTAAAAAGCCATCTGAACTAAGTGTTCATTAGGGAAGTCGCCAACTGGAGAAGCGTTTAATTACCAACGACTCCAATCCTCAGAGATGGGGCTCATATTGGTGGTAGTTCAGTGAACAAGCACAGAAGTCTTATTCCAAGCAGGAGTGTTTGGTGGTGCTGTGCAATACCGTTAAAGGGATATAGCTCCCAGCGTCATTTTTCTCGATCCTCTACATCAAGTACGACCCCAAAGGTCTATTTACTTACCGTTAGTCTTTCCCTAGCTAACAATCCTCTTTAAAATGTGGCGTCTAGGAGATTTTCCGTTCAATATAATGGAACTTTATTTACGAACGACCCGTAAGTATATGATGCTTTGCGCGCTTACAATAACCATGACGTTCATCTCTGTGTGTGCATGTACTAATTTGCTAATAATTACCAGGAGATCAAAAATATAAACGACTAATGCGGTAAAAATTAAAATTAATTATTCCAATAGATCGCCGAAGCAAAATTATAAGACACTAGCCTAGAAAATTATAAATTGTGATGTTAAAATTCAAGAATCATTCCGGTTTGTGACGACACGATTAATGCGTTCATTTCATGCTGGTTCGTCTGTTAGGCACAATGCCAAATGAGACAGTAGGTACGTTCTTCGCTGTGAAGAACGCAGCTACTATCTCATATGACCTTGGTGTTCGTATTTGTGCGGAAGGCGATCAGCGCGAACTGTTATAAGGCAGGCGAGAATGTTATACGGCAGGCTGGGTGTCCCTTAAGTCTTTCTCCAGGCCGGATGGTTCCCACTTGTTCTTGGATCCTGACATTAGGTTGCCGTTCCGATTCCTCAGTACATCCCGCATCGCAGCTTAGGATTGGGGGAACCTAACGGAAACCTGGATGCCAAGATCCAGAACATGTGGGAGCCACCAGGCGCGGAGAAAGACTTAAAACCAAACACTCCATAGCTTGGAATAAGACTTCAGTGCTTCTTCGCTCAACACCACCAATGAGCCCCATCTCTGAACATTGGTGGAGTTTTTGGCAATTAAATGCTTCTGAAATTAGAGAGATCCCAATGAACTTCGCAGGCCCCACCTACGACCGTGTGCACGGCCTTCTATACCTCGAAAGTGACCTCTAATCTCGACGCAAAGTGGGATCTCTACAATCGCCGGATTATATAGATCAGTAATTCGCTGTTCTTCCTAGTGCACATTTTGAATTCCTTGTTCTTCAGCATGTTAAGTCTTTTGTAATCGTCATATTTGGTGCTTTTCTGAAGAAGCACGGATTTCTTCGAAAATTCGAGAAGAACAGTGAATTGTGTTCTCAACTGGTGGTAAGGTGTACGCAATACTCTCTCATAATTTCGAATAAAGTCACAGACCGCTAAAACACTTCAGAGTTGCCATTATTTTCCCTTCTCCAAGGGTGTGCGATAGTATCGAAAGTCTATAAAACAGTCTTGGAACAGAAAATTCATTTCAAAAGCTTAAATCATTGTAGACCAGTGCTTGACGTTGTCTAGTAGTATTTTTTCATATTTTTAATGGGACACTTACCTTTTGATACCAACATTTATCAGAGTAGTCTGCATCAAATTAACTAACATCCCATCAAGAATGGTGATTACTAGAGCACAATAAGTTACTTTTGATTAGCGTTTGTTTAAGGATGCCAAGACTTTATCATCATTAAAGGCCGGTTGCCACCAAATTAAGCATTGCAGCATCTAAGCCTATCGAGTTCTCTCTAGCAGGAAGCAAAAGAATGCACAAAGCAAAACTTTTAAGCTCAACAAACAAGCCACAGGACTCCTTAATTACTGAGTAAAAATTTGGGTTGCCCTCGTGCTTCTGGAAACAAGCTATAAACATTAGCGATATTAGTGACACTAGATGGCGCCAGGGGATTTTCTTTATATTATTCCGTGGCACCATCTAGTGACACCAGTATCGTTAATCTGTATAGATTGATTCCAGGTGCACGAAGGCGTACCAAATTTTTACTCAATAATAAAGGAGTCACGTGACTTTGCTTCCTGCGAGAGAGAACTCGATAGGTTCAGATGATGCAATACTAATTTGGTGGCAACCGGCCTTTAAGCTGCTTGTGACAGCACAGAGTATCTCTGCTTGAACTATGCACTCGATTGGAGTCAAAAGTGCATGCAATCCATCCGGGATGCAAAAATCTTCAAGCATGCAAAGCTTTGCTGAAGTGCTTGTACATTGGCCCTACAAAAATCTTCAAGCATGCATGTTTCACTTTATATCTGGAAAGCAAAATTCTTAAATCATGTTAGCTTTCTATGGGCTTGGTATGAATCCTGGAAGCAAAAATTCTAATAAAAATTGTGGCATAATGCAGAATTAAAAATATATGTAAATTTACGTTTAAAAATGTATGAACTAGCTGAAGCGTGTGCTGTGCACGGGTGATGTTGGATGCATGGTTTGAAACTCTGGTACAGTATGTTTATTCATGAGTATGTCCATGTTTGACCAACTTAAGTTTCTTAAAATTTTTGTCAACACTAGCTAATGAACACTGGATTTTGTTCTTGTAAGTTTATAACGCTTACGCCAACTTGGAAGTTTCAGTCTCCTTCTGAACTGCGAATTTTAGGCTGTGTAATATGTTAACTAAGCTTTCCGTCTTCACCAGGCACTGGGTGAGTAGCACACAACATCAACATCACAAAGGTTATTGAAAAAAGTTTTGCGGGGCCAAATGTCAGTTATGTTGGCAGAGGCCCCCGCTCTTCTTCTTTTGGTGATGGTGGAGGGAATTAAGATTTCCACTTGGAACAGAAACCAGTGGTGAGCTCTGGTGTGGTAACATTAGATATTCCTTTATGCGCGGGTTCTAGGATATTCATGAGTTTCACGTGGTTGTTTCTGAGATACTGAATTGAAAGACATTCGAGGCACAAAGGTGTGGCTCGAGGTACGTGTTTGATTTAAGTAGCATTTTGGTCTTTTCCCATGCAATTTCGTGTTGGAGGCCATGATGGTGGGCTGCAATTTAATTTTCTTTAGACTTTTTTCTTCTCAAGGTCTGTCATATGCTCTTCGGCCCGATGTTCGCTTTGCTCACTCAATCAACGCATCCTGTGACTCAAATCACCCACCCCACTGCCAATAACCCCCTCCCCCTCGTCTTTTTATGGTCACTTCTATTATATTTGTCCATGATCATATTCATGTTCATGATAGAGGAAATAAATGAGGCTCAAGGTGGTCACGGAGCTTCCGTTTTGAGAAGCATGCTGTCCTAAAAAACTTTCCCCCAATGCTTTCTCTCCTACCAGTCACGCAGTGTCATTGCTTACTTAAAAGGCGTCTTCGTAGTAGTAGTCTTGATTTATACACGCTCTTTTTATGTAGATTTATACAATTTTCCCGAATCAGAAACCTGGATTCCCGAACAAGATTAATTTCATTATATACACAAATTTTATAAATTTACATATATTTTTAAACAAAGATTTAATAGATACTAACAAAAACGTCAAGTGTGCCGTAAAAAGGGGGGGGGGGGGGGGTTATACAATTGAAAGTAAAGTAAAGTAAAGTAAAGGGTTTATTACACACAAGAAAATGAAACAACTACAAAGAATATAAAGACAAATAGTCTTATCAATCCCAGGTACAGGT
This sequence comes from Lithobius niger, assembly GCA_023313725.1. Lineage (NCBI taxonomy): Eukaryota > Metazoa > Arthropoda > Chilopoda > Lithobiomorpha > Lithobiidae > Lithobius > Lithobius niger. Next base: position 4,238 of record JAHWFP010092572.1, on the reverse strand, counting down.
AAAAATAAGTACCTAAAAAAAATTAAGTTATCAGAAGTGAAAGTAAAAAAATCTAAAAACTAATAGTAAGTAAAAATAAACACATGAAGGTTGGTCTCAGCACATATGGGGGAGGGGGAGGGGTTGAAAATTAAGTTAAATTACTTAACAGTAGCTCTTCCAAAAGTGTCTTCTTTAAATTAGATTTGAACGAATGCAGGGATGACAATTGCTTTAGGTGCTCAGGTAACATATCCCATTGGCGCATGGCCCTGTTGCTATAGTTACACTGTGATAGTTTGGTTCTGTGGTACGCCACGTGAAGCATTCCGGCTGTCCGGGTCTGGTGATTATGGAGATTATAATTGTATATAGTTTCCTCAAATTTGTATGGTATAAGATTTTTCAAGGTTTTGTATGTGAAAATAATTTGATTATATGCCATAAGTTTGCAAACTGGTAGAATCTTCTGTGCAATGAAGAGTGGAGTTGTATGGTCGAAGCGTCTGGCAAATGTCAATATTCTAACTGCTGCTTTCTGAATTAAATGAAGCCTATGAAGGTTACTCTGGGAAGTGTTGCTCCAGACTACGCTACAATAATTAAAATAAGGCAAGATAAATGAATTGTACAGCATCAAGGGTGTTCGAGAGTTTAGGTATTGTTTCAAATGTCTTAAGATTCCAACACTCCGCGACAGCTTGCTTCGTAATTGTCTGATATGCTCGTTCCATGATAAATGGTCATCAATGATAACTCCAAGGAACTTCACATGAGTTGCTTGTTTTAACTGCACACCTTGAAGACTAATGTTTAGTTGCGTTTTATCATAACGACGTTGCCGAGGACATATAACCATATAATTCGTTTTTGAAACGTTTAAAGTTAGCTTGTTTTCGAGAAGCCAAGTTGTAACTTTTGCAAGTTCGTTGTTAATTGTAACTCATTGAGATTTCTATTTTCTGCATGTGTTGTGGTGTCATCAGCAAACAAAACGTATTTAATAATATCAGATACCTGAGTAATATCATTTATGTAAAGAATAAACAAAAGTGGGCCAAGAATCGATCCTTGGGGAACACCACAAGTAATGCTTTTTTGGTCGCTGTGGGTGTTGCAGATATTAACAAGTTGTTTTCTACTGGTTAAATAGCTTTTAATCCAAGAATGTGCAACACCCCGTATTCCATAGAAGTCTAATTTGGTTAATAAGATATTGTGATCAATAGTGTCAAAAGCTTTTTTGAGGTCTAAAAAAATAGCAATGAAAAATTCCTGATTTTCTACAGCTTTGATAGCAGCATCAATCAATCTTGTGAGAGCAAGCTGTGTGGAGCGCTTATGCCGAAACCCAAACTGTTCATCAACCAATAATTTGTGTTTTTCTAAAAAAGTTATTAGTCTATTATACATAACACGTTCAAAGATTTTTGAGAAGTACGGAAGCACAGAAATCGGCCTGTAATTACTAACGTCAGTTCGGGAACCATCTTTGTAAATTGGAGTGACTTTAGCTATTTTTAACTCTTCAGGAAAATGGCCGTCTTTAAAAGATGAGTTAATAATATGCGATAATGGCTGTGCTAGTAAAGACTGTATAGGTTCAAGAAGTTTGGGTGAAATCTCGTCAATACCAGGTGCAGAATTACCAGATATAGTCTTCATAATATTGACAATTTCTGTTGCTGAACTAGGCCTCAAGAAGATAGAGTGCTGGAGTGAAGGCAGTTTTTTTGTGGAAGGCTTCTTATCTTTATCAAAGTTAGAAGCCAGACTAGGTCCAACATTAACATAGTAGCTGTTAAATATGTCAGTGATTTTTTCAGGATTAGTTATTAAATCTCCATTATGATGTAATCCATCCACATTTTGCCATGTTTTTTTATTGCGCCCAGCAAGGTTATTTAATACTTTCCATGTAGCCTTAATATCATTTTTACATTGGTCAATAATAGATTGATAGTGAAGCTTCTTCGCTGTGCGAATTACTTTAGTTAGGAGATTTCTGTACTTAGAATACTTTTCTTTATTAGCGTCAGTTGGTGATTTCAAGTAGACATCATATAGCCTAGCCTTAGTCTTACTGGAACAAATTATGCCTTGGGTGAGCCACGGGTTAGTCTTTTTGACAGGTTGAGATTTATTGTTAGTTGCTTTGTATGTTCTTTTCGGAAAGCATGATTCAAAATAAGTTTCAATTGTCTTATGAAAGTGCGTATACTTTTCACTCGTTGTTGTACACTCATACAATGCCGTCCAATCATGGGAACCAATTTCCCTGGCAAAAAGATCTTTGGCTCTCTTGCTGAAAATTCGCTTGTTAACATTATTGTCGGTGTTGCTCTTTGCTCCGTTTCCACGATTCATCACAGTAAAAGTCATGAAATGATCTGATACGGTATCTACAATTATACCTTTAACAATCTGTACAAAGATGTTGTTAGTAAAAATATTATCAAGTAAGGTTGCGGATTGATGAGCAATTCTGGTTGGATAAGATATCAGTGGAAATAGGCCACCAGTGAAGTTTCATTTTACTTGTTAAAATGTACACGGATAAAATATGGATGATTTTTAATTGAAATAATCAAATGTACAATTGAGAAAATTGTATCTGTTTAAGTGCTGTTGTGCTTTACGTTTTAAATATATGATAGGTAAAGCACAACAGCACTTAAAACAGATGCGATTTTCTCAATTGTACATTTGATTATTTCAATTAAAAATCATCCAAATTTTATCCGTGTACATTTTAACAAGTAAAGTGAAACTTCAATCATATAACCCCCCTTTTTTACGGCACACTTGACGTTTTTGTTAGTAATCCGTGTACCTTTTGTACGGCTATGGCGTCATGCTACAAAGGTTTATGTATGCATTGTTTATTCATGCATTGTTGCTGGCCACTTTGAAACAATTCAACTCGGCTCTGAAAGCCTGCATTTACGAAGTAAATACGCCATCCTATCGTTTCTAGCTGCTAATTTCGAAATTAACAACGTTAATGCCGAGGCCTCGAAAATAACAACGTAGCTTAGTTTGGTTTAAATCTATATGCGTTTAGCTGAAACACGGATTCTTTCATTTTACCTTTCAACAATGAACTTTTTAGCAAAGACATAACGAATCCACGAAGAATGGATTTGGAGTTTGCTGAGTGGCACTGTTCCCAAATTACAATGGTTAAAACAATGTAAAACAATCAAAATGATCGTTCAGGGACCCACAACTCCAGAATGTATGGACCAATCGAAAAAGTGGTCTCTCTGAGGATGAAGCCCAGGTAAATTTCTGGCTAAGATCATGTTTCAGATTTTAGGTAGGTGCAGTAGTTTTTTCTGAAACCATGTCACACAAGAAGAACAACAACAACAAATGTTACATTTACACTTCTAAATGTAAATTTTGAGTATGGTTGTTAGTGGAACCTTTCTGGGGCCCTTACCATTTCTCGCTGCCATTGAATGGCAACAAAATAAAAATCTTATCTTATCTTAACAACAAGTGAACAGTTTTCAAATTTCTGTGTGGCTCCCTACTTTTACTCTTGGGCGGAATTGCATAAAAGTTGGTGTAAAGTTAGGAAAAGTTGCTATCTATCTGGCCAAGTTTGGTCGAAATATATTGAATAGAAACAGAGAAATTAATAGTTTTAGTTTTGCTGGAGAGAGGACTTCAATCATATATATACACGGCTATCGCCGTGTGTACATTTCATTAAAAAAAAAATTCAAATTACTTTTAAAATAAATTAGTTATTCTTTCACTCCAATTTGGTAATCGAAAAAATCTTAGTATTTTTAAACGTAAATTAATACATACAAATATATAATAAATTTAATTGATAATAACAAAAAATCTAATTACCCGGTAGTTACTTTTTAACATCCTTCAATTTGGCAATAAGAAAAACACTTTCTTAAGGAAAATTTGAAATAATTGTTATTTTAGTTCTACATTACACCACGAGCCAAGGCTGTTTGCCGTGATGTCATCGTGAGCAGCCACTGACGAACGAGAATAGCGGCTCTTTGATCCTCTGAGTGGACTAGCCCAGTCACGTGATGCACGTTGCATGGCAAACAGCCTTGGCGCGAGGTAGAGACATTCATTTTTAAATAGGATTTTGACTTCCAGGAGTCATCCCAAGCACTCAGTTAAGCTGACATGATTTAAGATTATTTCTTTCGAGATACAAAACTATGTTTGAAATTTTTTGCAGCCCGGATGCATAAGCATCTCGAACATAGTTTTGCATA
>JAHWFP010092571.1:0-12705 GCA_023313725.1 Lithobius niger | reverse complement strand
CTCCATATTTTGCATTTCCTCTACATTCCTTCTCCATATGTTGCATTTCCTCTACATTCCTTCTCCATGTGTTGCATTTCTCTACAATCCTTCTCCATATGTTGCATTTCCTCTGCCTTCCTTCTCCGTATGTTGCATTTCCTCTGCCTTCCTTTTTCATATGTTGCATTTCCTCTGCCTTCCTTCTCCATATGTTGCATTTCCTCTGCCGTCCTTTTCCATATGTTGCATTTCCTCTACCTTTCTTCTCCATATATGTTGCGTTTTGGGCTCTTGAGTGATCGCTCTATTATTTGCACTGCATGATGCAGTGAGTATACTTACCTTACCATGTTTTTTTTTTTTTCTTTCTTATAGGTAAGTACCATCAGCTGATGCCGAACAGTGCCACAGATATACTAAAAGGCTCTTGCGGCTTTAAGTCCAAGAATCTGATAAGTACTTAAATGTAGACTAGTTTTATCAAGGAATTTAAAAGTGATGACCCAAGTGAGTAGTGTTTAGCTCCATATTTAGTCCATGAAATTAGTCATGACAACCAGTTTTCAAGGTGGACTTTTCAGTTATAAATGCCTATTATTTAACAACCATTCCCAGTTTTCCTGTGCAGTATTTTGAATTTTTAACCGTGCATGTTGGCTGTTTCACTGCTGAAGCTGTTGATAGGCTTTCGATAAGCCACGATAAGGCGTTTGAGGCTGGTCATGACATGGCTAGTGCAGATAAGAAGCATTAGCTATATGTTATCTTAGAAACGGACGTGTCACGGCTTGGCTGGAGCGTGCCGCTTTCTTGTTTATGCGATTTGTGACTCTTTAAAAAAAAATTTAATATTTTTAATACAGTTTATCACCGGCAAGAACAACAAACAACTTTGATCACTAGAATTTTTCTGACGCCTGTTAAATGATACCTTATTACAACGAACAACCTCGATCTCCTTATAATACATTGTTTTATTAGACCACCACTTCAGTCTCGGTATGCAAAATACTGTACAGCTGCAAGCTGTGGGATGACTATTAACTGAGTTTCGAGGCCCACCGCGAGGTTTGTGATAGGTCCCCTAGGGCCTCCAGCAAGGCCAGCACACACAGCCCAGCGGTCAGGGTTCTCATTCGCGACTGACCAAAGTTTACGGGACTTAAAAGAAATGAGTTAGTGTGGGACTCGGGATTACTGACACTATTAAATCCGTTAGTGCATTGTTGAAGAATTCAGAAATTAGTCGGTCACTAGTTCCTCTTAGCCACAAAATGGAATGACACTAGACTAGTACAGCAAACATATTATTGTCACTATTCTGTTCTAATATACATATTGTGGTAATCGTGGCTGAGCGGTGAGAGAGCTCAACCTGGTTGCTGGAGGTTTGCGAATATGGTCGAACCCTTGGAAAGGGGATCTTGGCAAAGTCCCCGCCAGGACTGTCAGCCGGGGTAGCGTGAGAGGCTACCATGCTCCTTCAGCGGCTATGGGTTGTATTCTGGCTAATTCTGGATAATCTTTCGGCCCCGACGATGATCGGAGGTTTCCCAGATCGAATCCCAGGGCTGGCACCTTCCTTTACCAGATATTTCTTGAATTTCTTCTTCTCTAAAAATCTGGTAATGTTCAAAATTGAGCCGGTTCAGCCATACAAGCATTAATTGCTTCGGCTGACTTAAGGCTCGTCAAAATTTAAAATAAAATTTAAAAAAAACTAGTAATCTTCCATTATTTCGCTTCCAAAAGGAGCATCGTAACTTTGCAGACACTCTATAGTTGTTTACTATACCCAACCCTTTGTATGGCTTAATAGGTGTAGGCTAATGGCTTATGGTACGTTTTACATCATTGTATTTTTTCCAAAGCTGTTAACAGTGAGAAACGTTAAATGTAACACATGTAACAGTTATGTGCGCGAAATGCTTAATTTTGTAAAATTCAGACATCAATCAGGTTTATACGAGGCCAAGACAAATTTAGCCTAGCTTTAAATCGTCTGCAAATTTAAGTTCATCAGTTCGAGAGTCACAAGGGATAGTCACTTAAATAGATAATAAAAAGTAATGGCCCCAGAACTGAGCCCTGGGGTACCCCTCTGATAACTGCAAAAGGGGAAGAGATGGAATCAGGAGGTTACCTTCATCCTTATCCTGGTGAAGTCACTGTTTTTATGAATATTGCTAATTAGTAAATTGGCTTTTGATTACTTCACTGGTTATAGCACCAGCAAGGTGTAAATGGAAAGACAGACAGTCAAAGCGAACAATAGTAATGAGTCGCTTTTACAACGATTTTTTTTTGCAGTTTAAAAAAAAATGTCACAATTAACCGTCTCTTTCTTTTCCCGTTGCTTCATCTCTGTCTATTTCTTAAGGCCAAAAAGGAAGTTACACTAGTCGCAGGGATATCCTGTAGTGAGTAACAAGTTTCCTGGGTGAAACAAATTCAGTCGTGAAATATTGGGATTAGCAAGTCGAGCTTGACGAGAACAAGCTGTGATATTGGTTTACGAGATTTGTTTTTTTTTTAAAAAAGTGAATGACAATGGATCACACAAGACGCTACTCTTCCCTTAAAGTTTACAGGCCCAACTGGAACGTCAGAGGTAGGAATTTGGCGGAATGTTTGCAATTGTGACAGTAAGGGGAAATTGTGAAACCAATTTTATACCGTACCTCAATTTTAGGTTTACATACGAGTATGAAAACCTGATTATCGATCCTGGAATTTTAGGTTGGTTGAAATGCAATTACGAAAATCCCGCTTATCTTAAAGTACTGCGTACACATTTTTGTTTACTGGACGGAAAGGAAAATGTGAGCACTTGAACTGAGTGTGTAGAGCAGAGAAGCTAAAAGTGCACAATATCAAACACTACTGGACGTTTCGAGCTGACTCCAACTCATTATCAAGGGAACAAAACATACACTTAAAATTGCATGAAGGTACAAACAGGTAGCAGAATGCAGGCAAAACTGCCTAAAACAAAACCACATTCTAACATAGTAAAAAAGAAAATAATCAAAAAATTTAAAGTGCAAGAAATGTCGACTTTTTAGCATAGAGAGGTCACTCTTCTTCCTGTTTTTTTTTTTTTTTTTACATTTTTAAAATTTTCTTGTTCCGACAGAATGTAAAATCTCACTATTGGGAAAGAATTAATGTTTGCCTGCCTTCATTACCTGTTTGCACCTTTACGCAATTTTAAGTGTATGTTTTGTTCTCTTGATAATGAGCTGGAGTCAGCTGGAAACGTCCAGTAGTGTTTGATATTGTGCACTTTTGGCTTCTCTGCTCTTCATACATGCTCTGGAAGGAAACACATTGGTAAAACATCTAAATCTTTTACCGTCCTAATCCCTAATCCTACAACTAATAATAATAATAATTACTAAAATATACGATTATGGTGTTGCTCATATTTTAGTAATCAGGATATTTAAATGCTCTGTACTGTCTCGCCTAACACTGTATTTTGGTCACAATACTGTTAAGTTGCTCCTAATCTTTACAGCAGTGTAAAGTTAAGTGTAGAGCAGTGACACGACGTAGTATTATTGTATATAACTCTATGCTGAAGCCTTAATGGGTTAGCAGCAAGGGGCACTGCAGAAAGAACCTAAAACGCGCGATTTTTGTTGTTGGAGAAAACAACGTTATTTTAAGCCTAAGGAATCCGCTCTTCCGTTGTTTTTCCCTCCATTTTTATGTAGTGCACCTTGTAGTTATGCCCTCCAAAACCCATACTGGTGCCAATATGGTGCCAATATGGCGGCAAATGTCACTGCTCGATAAGATTGCAGAGATTGCAGTTACGGACCACAACTTTGTGCACAACAATGCGGGTACCACACCTGGTACAATGACAATGATCGCGCAGTTAGACGCATTATGCCGGATCACCCTAGTTAAGCAGATTAAGGAGAGACTGGCAGCTGGAACAAGCTCACGACATGTACAGCAGCCGCAAAATGTGCAGCCGTCCGTTTCTCGTTGCAGCCCTACCAACGGAACAATACTCGTGTTTTTGGGTGTATCGATGGGCAGAGGGGTGGTTGTTTGTAGGGTGAGGGCCCTTGTGGGTGGCGTAGGACGACCATGTAATCCAAATGGATGGCTATTGTCTGTTGGGTGTCAGCTGACGACGAACCCACGCAACCAGAGACGCTGTGGGGGAGGGGAAGAGATTGATTTCCCACCACCTCTTGTCATTTGGCTGATGGAACAAGGCGAACGGTTTATTGGCTGCATGGTTTGCTGTTCATGCTAAGATCGTGACTATTCGTAACGTGCCATCGGTTGATAAGATGACAACAAATAAAGCCTATCCTGAAAGGTTATTTCATTCTTTTTACAAAATCGTGGTGACAAAAGGCAGTACCTGGAACTTGGTTATTTAGTTAAAAGTATTAGGAAAGGCAGTGGCGTAACTAGGGTTTTGTACTGAGGGGGCAACACTAGACATTTAGCCGAATGGCGTGGTGGGAGAACCGAATAAGAGCCCCGGAAGCTGAAGCATTTTTCCTATTTCCGGCATTTTCTGGCCTTGTAAAGTGCCGTTGGTTTTGCTGACTGCATTATACGCATAAAAAAATGTTGTAATGTAAATCTTTCAGTTTTTCATACTAGATACTTATTTTTTAAACACTGACACTTTGTTAGAAAGGTTGGGAATTTTAAGCAAAATATGTACTCAGTAATTCTTACTGTTTATCTTTACTGATTTTTGTATTTCTCCATTTGTTACCTGGTTACTTTAATGATTTAAAGGAGAAACAATAGAAGTATAAATTAGCTAAGATGAAAGTTGCGTCTTTGAATTTTTCAGCTATGGAAAAAGTAACTTGGCCAATTTGCCGAATAAGCTTTCAAAATCTCACAGAGGGGGCGAATCCCCCCCCCCCCCCCCCCCCCCCTAGTTACGCCACTGAGGAAAGGTGTACAAAGTGTAATTTCTAAACGGCTCAAAAGAACCAAGAATTTTTTTTAACGAATGCCGGATAAGTACCCTGAAGGGAGTCCTGGTATGTAATTGGAAAACGCCGTTACGTCTACTGTAAACATCATTAAAATTCTTTAAGCTCTCATATCAAATAATCTGGACATAAAATTAAGCATACCTTTTGCTTCGTGTACAGACGAGTTACGAAGGAATCTTCTACAGTGGAATCGTCTTCTTACGAAGCAAAATAAGTGTAAAGGTAGCGTTGCATATATTTCGATATCGCTGTCTATATTCTAAACACAGCATCCACGTTCCAGATTCTCCGCTAAGCAATAGGCTGATGTTGGTCACGTGATCTCGTTTTAGTTATGAAAATCGTGGTGCTGCTGCGAATAGTGTTGTTCCATTTTTAGTTTACCGCTGTTTTCTTTATATTGCTCGAAGATTTTACGTTGCTGTATCTAGGAGTTGAAAAGGTGAAAAGACACCTTTAATTGTTTGATGTACCAATAGAAAAAAAAAAAACCACCTCGTAATTTGTAACAAAATTGCGAATCTTTTTGTGTTTCTATGGACATACAAAATGAAATATTCTGACACAATAATCGAAATTAAGTCAAGTATTAGAACTTGCTCACTAAGCCAGCTAACACGCTAGTAATAACACTTTGTTTTGATATTGTGATATTATGGTGTACACTGGTCCACACATTTTACGGTACTGAACTGAGAATAGTTACAAGGTCTGCGAACACAAAAAATAATTAATTCTTGAAAAAAAAACACCCAGTATTCATGTTGCTATGGATGAATTGGAACCATTTATTTCCAGTGTGAAGTTAATCTTATGAAGCGTCCAGCTTGAAAGGAGGAGGGGGGGGGGGGGATTTGGAGGGAGTGAAGTCGATTTGGCAGCATCGAATTTCCGAGTCAGTTGTTGGTATCGTTTGGCTCCATCGCTGTTTTGAATTGTTGATGGAGTGAAGTATTAACGAACGCATCACGTTGCAATATCGACAGCTTAGGTTTGAAGAGATCGTATTGCGGGAGTCGGATTATTTACATGTTTGGCTGAATGGCCGGCTCTCCCTAATCCTCTGGCTGAATGGGAGAATGGAGGTTCGGAGAGAGATGTTCGAAAAGCCGTTTTAATTTTAACCCGAATTTTATTTTTTAACATTAATTTGTGTCAGCAGGAGATTATAAATGCGTACTTCACGTCGGTAGGACGTGGGGGTATCCATGATCTTACTTTCGCTTCACAGCCCACGTAATTACATAATTATAATGAAAGGGGTGAAACCAGCCAGAAGTCATTTCGTAGAACAATCCTTTTTTCTTATAATCACTGGAACTCACGTTGAACGTCTTTATTGTTAACTTGTCTCACGTTCTAAGTCATGATGTGTACCACTACGTAGTGCGAAACGCAGCTACTCTCGCGTTTGGCCTTGTATTACTAAGCCGAGTCTCGCGTAACAGTGCGATGGTAACATGCGCGATGGCAATCTGCGCGTGGCTGTTATAAGGCAGGCGGTATGTACCTTTAAGTGGAAATTTATGGCTGGTTCCCACCACAACACTGAAATAAATTTACCGGGGTTTTCTAGTTTTTTTCCCCTATAGTTTTAATTTCCAGTCTATTTACTGTAATTTTAGGAAGGAATTTTTTGTTGTTCACATATTTTATCAGTTTTACTTGTAGGGGTTCACACAAATGCTACTTTCAAAGGAAAACACCCTAATTAAATCATAATTGTTTGTAATGAAAATATCGTATATCTAAGATTGTTGGGGAAAAAGTCTCTCGAGAAACGAGGAAATATCCAAAAATCAGGTAATTCCCTGAGTTTAAAACTTAGTTTAAATTTCCAACTTTTCCAGGCGTTTTGTGAAATATCCCCGAGCGTTTCCCCGAGTTTCAAACATAGTTTAAATTCCGTAATTTTGTCCAGATTTTCACTGTTTTCCGGGGTGGTGGGGGTACTCTGTACATAGCGTATTTTTAACGTCCCTGGTAGATGTTCTGCAAAATTCAAACCTGTCACTCGCTCGGCAAGTGGCATTATATGGGGGTCAGGATGCAGAACGATGGTGGAACGTGGGGTTGAAATAACTTGGAGATTCCTCGTTTTTGCCACTCCTGATGGGTGATTAATTTCCAGATTCTAAAATCGTAGAGGAAAATTAACACGACCGTGGCCAGAATTGTATTTTACCCACAGCGAAACCAACCTTGCCAAGTAATCTATTGCACAGAGTTCCGTCCAGAATATATATATATATAAAATTACACAAGATCCGCAATGCTGTCATCGGCAGCGCAACAGCAATCTCCATCTGCAGCGCAACAGCAATCTCCATCTGCAGCAAGCAGGACATACGATGCCATCTCCGCCATCTACCGACGGAACGGCAAATTATAAAAGTAGCAGCCAAGGCCGGCTGAGATAGTAGCTGCGCCCGGAACGCAATGGCCAGCAGCGCGAACATACGATGCCAACTACCGACCGAACGGCAAATTAAATGGGGGGGGGGGGGGGCCACGACGCGGAATGAGCGAGCGACTCCGCTAGTACTAAAATAATTTCCCAGAGTTTTCCAGGTTTTTTAGGGTTGAAGTCAATATCCAGGGTATTTAACATAATTTCAGAATAGAATTTTTTTCCCACGTTTCTTCCAAGTTTATTTCTTTATGGGCTCACACAGTGCAAAACAATATCCTGATTAGATTTAATGAACTTTTACGAATACGAATCAATGCCGAAGTACAAAGATATTATTTTTTACTATGTCCTAACATAATACGTTTAGTGCTCTTGGGTTTAAAATTGGGACTTTTTTTTCCCCTGGATTTTCTAGTTTATTTGTGAAAAAATTGAGAATTCTCTAAGTTTTCCCCGAGTTTCAAAGGAATTTTAAATTTCACGAGTTTTCCAGGTTCTCCTGCTTGCACCAATGCAGAGAATACGCAGAACTTTTCACAGAATTCACCAAACTCTTCAATTTTTTTCCCGCAGTGGCTGCTGTGAATGCTATGGGCTGACTACGGCCCTGAAAATTTACATCTTGCCAGTTAATTAGCTTCCGAGTATTAGTTTTGAGTACGTTTGTGCCTTGTTTTCCCTTTTTCCCATCCTATAATTTGCCGTCCTCGCATTTACACAGAAGAGGCCATTCTGGATTTGCTTCATGTGTTTCAAATTGGCCATTTCACGAGCTGCGAATTGAATGACTCTGGTGTTTAAAGTTGTTGGGGATAATGACAGTGCAACTTGTAAGTCTGTCATTGGTACAGTGTCATCTTGTTGGTCTAAGTGAGGGCTATTACTAGCTGTAGGAAAGTTAATTCCAGCGTTCAGTGGCTGGTGAGTGATGTCAGTTTAAAAGTCTCCGACGTGTCGTCACTGTAACCTGTTAACGCCAACTCTCAGTTGTTGTGGTAAAAAAGGCCAATAATAATTTTTACCACAACTCGTTCGTTTCCACTTGCTCTACTACGAGCAAACGCGGTACGAGAGAGGCGTACAAAAAATACTGCTTCACACGAAATTTTGTTTGAAAGGTACATTACTCCGTGTTGGCTTACCTGCATGACTCAAGTTTTGCAACATTAGTTCAAACGTAGTGTAAATGTTGCAAACGCTTTTACATTCCAGAATTTTCCCTCACGTGCAAGACGGTTTTGCTAAATTCACTCAAACGTATGTGAATGTTGCAAAAGGTAGTTACGCGCAGGATGCGCGAAAATAGGGTGACAGTATGTCCTTTTACGCCCAAACATTTTTTTTAAGTTGAAAAAAAGTGGAAAAGAAACGACTTTTCTGAGCCCAGAATCCAATTCTGAATCTGAAAATGTTATAGTTCTAATTTTCAAAATTTTGAAGTAGTACTGATGAAGTATTTGAGAAATCGTTATTATTGCTGCTTGCCTTTCATCGTTGGCAGGTCACAGTGTTTGCTCCATGTTGTGAATTTCATTGGTTTACCGTATTTTAATACATGGTTTTTATTATTTGGCTTTGTTTCCCACCTAAACCATGCGCAATGGCTGTTTTCCGTGACGTCACCATGAGTTAGCCAATGACGAACGAGAACAACGGCTGTTTGGCCGTCTGATTGGACTAGCCCAGTCACGTGATATGCACGTCACAGCAAACAGCCATGGCGCGTGGTATACTTCACGTAAAAACCCACTTCCCTTATTTTAAGGTTCAATACTAATTTTAAAATGTACGTGTAGAAAGGTAAAAAAGGTATGAAAAAGGTTGTCACGTCAAACACACGTGCATGGCTCGACAAAAGGTCTACTAAGAAATGGGTAGAACAACAACAATAACGCCATATCGGCTGCAAACCTAACCTCTGGAGATAGCTACAAGGGGCACTCGATTAAAATGAAGGTCAAAACAACGGTACTTCTAGTATAGTCAAGCCAGTGCTTTGAGAGCTTATTTTTTAAGCTTATCCCTTACGCTGCGAGGTTGTACGTCGGAAGAGAAAAGATTCCACATTTGCTAAAAAATATCAACAACTACCGTTGAACAAATCGAAAAATATCGCGCGTTTTAGGCCGAAAAAATCCGCTCTAACAAGCGTTGGCTAAGTAAGACGTTCTTTATTTTCCCCTCCATGTTTATCCAGTGCCCCGTGCAGCTAGCCCAATTACTGGCTCCAGCATAGAGTTGTATAATATGACGTTATCGTCACTGCTGTATAGGGCAGTGACACGACGTAGTATTATTGTATATAACTCTATGGTGGATCCAGTTACTGGGTTAGCTGCAAGGTGCACTGGTGGGGGAAAAGAAGAGCGTCTTACTGAAGCCAATGCTATTAGACTGGATTTCTTAGGCCTAAAACGCGCGATTTTTGGCGATTTGTTGGCAGTTGCTGACATTTTTAAGCAAGTGGAATCTTTATTTTCCAATTACAACCTAGCAGCATAAGGGATTGGATAAAACAACGGTTTTTTAAGCCTACAAAATCTCAAAGCACTGGCTTGACTAGAAGTACCGCTGTTTAACCCACCATTTCAGTCTAGTGCCCCTTGCAGGCATCTCTCTTGTAGCAATATGACGTCACTTGACGCTGCTCTATACTGCCTAGTGCCCGTAAGCAAGTTTAGCAGTTCTGTGTTTCGCGTGAACGCAGCATCTTCGCAACGGTAGGATGATTTGCTTTGTACGATGCAGTTACGAGTTGAAGTGTTGTGCAACTAAACGTACCACGCGTCCTTGCGTGACGTCATATACTAGCAATGTCGGACACATTGTGGCCGATCGCAAGTGCTTAGACGTGATCGGATTTTATTACGAATTCACTGATCATTGTCTTAAGTCTTCGATGGACATGTTTGATTTAACCCCTGCCGCCAATCTGATTGGTTGGACGGCAGCTGCTCTGCTTCTGGTCATCGTGTAGGCGGGTGGGAGATGAAAATCTAATGATGGCGTGACGAGTGGCGCCCCAGGCGGAAGAGTAGTACCGGGAAAAGGGGAGGGAGCGGTCCAGGTATTAAATAGAGAACAGTCATACCACGGCGCTCCTCTGCTTCCGGACCTTTCATTATTTTAAACCTAAAGCGAACGATGGTAAAACAGGATTCCTAAGCTGACAACCGAAATAAAAATGGTGAAGGTTTGAAAGAAAAATAAAACCGGTGAATCCTGATTTATTTATTTTTTTCTCTTCTGTCGCTGAACACCGTTCAGAATTCTTGGTAGAGTGCGTAAATTCGTCTCACCAGGACTGCCACGTTACGTCAGTTTGATCCCACCCAGGCAAATTTACCGCGAATCGCGAACAAAGCAAGTTGATGGCAGAACACGTTTCAGCTTAATTTTGACCTTTGATCACTGGATAAGTTCAGTATTCCAGAAATTAAATTATTGAAACGTTTCCATGGAATTATTATGGCGCAGTAGTCCACCAAATAAAGCCGAAAATGGCAATAACTTTCGTAGAAACAAATATATGCCTGAAAGCAGAATGAAAAGCCTCAATGTCCTTGAATGTTGTTGAGTGTTCGGAACGCCGTACAACATGAAGAACACAGCCCGGTGGTCACGAGTGGTGGGCTGTACGATAAGCGAACGACAGTTCGAATCCCGCGAGTTACTATGGTACAAATGGAACTTTAAAAAAATTAAAAAAGTCGTCTGATGATGCGAAAAAGTTAGCATCGGCAAGTTTCCAAAAGTGGCTGCCTCTCAAGAGTAGTGATATCATTATGTCAAGAAACGGCTGCTGCCAAATTTCTGTTCCCAATCGCTCTTATCAATATTTTTACTAACACCCGACCCCTACATGTTAGATACAATTATTAACTGAACGTCTCAGTAATCGGATATCTACTGGACTACTCTTGGCTACTGCCATCTGATACCAACTTGGCCGCTGCACACTAGCGTGTGACTAGACTTTTTTGTATTGGCAGCTACTAGATATTTAACTTAATGAAGAAGTAAACCGCGATTTAGTGACTTCGTGGAAGTTTTAGATTATCAATTTAAAGAAATAAAGTACGCAGAACTTGTATGATTATTAAGGAAAAAGCACAACAGAATCGTTTTACACAAAATCTTAAATAAATAAAACCTATTTAAAAATAATAAACAGTTTGGAACTGCTGGGATGTACACGAGGTCGACGTTTTTACTGTTCCCTTCCATCTTTTGCAAGTAGAGGAGTGGGTATAAAGTTTAAAGTGTACTACGTTATTTATATAGAGTATGATTTTGTCGTTTGGCTTGTGTTCTTACCTGAATATAATTTACAGCGAAATAATTTATATATTTTAACCAGATTTTTAGTTTTGTCATTTTCTCGTTTATCACCCTTACCAAAAGGCATACTCGACCCAAACCTTTCTAAAATACCAAATGTAGAATCTTCCGCTATGTACGATGTGTTGTGGGATAATTTTGGTGGTGTGAAATCACGTGTTGCATTTCTGCGATGAATAATTTCCAACAAAGACTTCGATCGTTAAGTGTGATGGTCGCTGTCAAATTTCTCAGTAAGTAATCGTTAACACTAGACTAGACCCTCAAAAAATTATTAAAAAAAACTTCTGTATTTCGGCACTCCTTTATATTTCCGAGTGAGGAAATAATGACGAGAAAGGAGCATGCTAAACCAGAGCTTTGCCATTTGACTAAGAAAAGTTACGACTCGCCCGAAGGGACGAAGGTTGTTTGCACGTCTTTGAAAAAGGCGGAACTGCAAATTTTTATTGTTTTTTTTTTTTTTTTTTTTTACTCCGAGGGCTTGAGTACACTCATCGGTCGGCAATGTCGAAAA
This sequence comes from Lithobius niger, assembly GCA_023313725.1. NCBI lineage: Eukaryota > Metazoa > Arthropoda > Chilopoda > Lithobiomorpha > Lithobiidae > Lithobius > Lithobius niger. The sequence continues at coordinate 467 of JAHWFP010092571.1, read as the reverse complement.
CTCATTGAAACCCCCTCAAGCTGCTGATACGGCCGAGTCCATGTGAAGTTAAAGGGTGAATGTACATTCCAGTTTATGTGGATAACTTTAAGTGAAAAAAACAGGATGTCCAGTTTTTGTATTGGAAGGTGTTAACGCCATTGTTTTGTTGAATAGTCTGTGGGAAGGATGTGCGTGAAGCTAGTTTGTTAACTAGGGTTTGTTAAATTTAACCAACGGAATAATGAATACCAAATACACAACCAAAAGCCACATACCGAGTATACAACCGAACAGTTAAACTGTTCAATGCCGAATAATCGGCACCAAAGAATTGACGTATTCAGCCAAATACCGAATTATTCGGCCATGCTTTGACCATGCTCTGCCAAATACCAGTTGACCAAGTTTCCTGATGATAAATCCTTTTATTCCCGTGATAAACTTGGTTATTCCCTGGGATCCCTCGTAATCAATTTTGTCTCTTT